>CM071636.1:20998769-21191782 GCA_036419045.1 Scirpophaga incertulas | reverse complement strand
ATTGAAGCTGTACGAAAACTAATTATGCAAGACCGTCATGTTACGTATCGCAAGATAGAGGCTACTCTGGACATATGTATGACAAGCATTAATAAAATATTACATGAATATTTGTTCGTAAAAAAAAAATTGTTCGCACACAGGTGATGAATCTTGGATCTATGCGTACGATCCCGAAACTAAGCAACAATCTACAGTTTCAAAGCAACCCTACGAAAGTGACTCGTGCAAAAAACACTTTAAAGCAAATGGTGGCTTTTTTGGTATTAATGGTCATGTGGCTACAATACCACTCGAGAATCGTAAAACCATTTGTTTGCCGGAAGTATTTGAAGAAATACGTAAAAACAACAAGCGACGCAGAATCATTCTACACCACGACAATGCCAGCTGTCACACATCACGCGAAACAAACACATTTTTGGAGGGTCAAAAAATAGAATTGATGGGTCATCCCCCGTATAGCCCAGACTAGGCACCTAATGATTTCTATTTATTCCCAAATGTAAAGAATAAATTACGTGGTCAACGATTTTCGACCCGTGAAGATGCCGTCGACGCGTTCAAACAGTACGTTTCAGAGATACCGCAATCAGAGTGGAAAAAATGCTATAAAAATTGGTTTCAACGTATGCAAAAGTGTATCGATCATCGCGGAGAATACTTTGAAAAACAATAAACCCATATTTAGCCATATACGTTTGTTTAATTTTTCTATTCCGGATACATATAGCAGCCCTCGTAACATTGATTTAAAGTTTTATGTCGTATTTCCACCAAGAATTTTCGGCATACCATGTCATTGCTTGCATTCACTTGATGAACAATAAGTGTCTTTAGAATGTCGGGCTTAATCCAGTTACTCGAATCCCAAAATTTGATCTTGACTTAGTGATAGCGGGATCTGATACTCTTTCTAATTGAAAACAAATTAACAGAAATATATATTTAGAATATTTTGTCTGCTTAAAAAAGGGATTGCATATTTATAAGTTTGACAGACACTCAATGTAAATTGTTGGATGAATCGACAAGGTTATTTTTTAATTTTAAAAAGAAGAACAAATATAGAATTTTATAAATAACACATACCATGTCACATGATAAATGTATGTCCCACTTATAACATAGTGGTGAATTAATATTTTTCTCTGAGGTTAGGTTAAGTTTTTTTTTTATTTAGATCACGTACTATATTTTTATATCAGTTTTGCACTGAATGCCCCTTTTACCGAAATCGCAGTTCTAATTTTGTTGTCGTTAAATTATAAAAAAATATATCTATTTGTTCATGATTAAAAGGGGGGGGGGGGACTATTAGCAGCAAGCAAATAGCCGAACTGAAATATCAATATCTTTCATATATCAATATAATCAATTAGATAATCAATTTTAACAACGAACATCTTAATATCCAAAATTAACTTTGAGTATTATTAATAATAACATATTTTCACATTTCACATACAAACAGCTTATATCATATACATATATACCATGTGATGTGGAAGACAGTGGTTCAGTCTCTGAGCAACAGAACAAATCAGAGCAAAGCAAACACCCGCATATGCTAATTTCAGAAATATATGATCGAAGGCTAATTTACTCTATTTGTGTGGAATTAATCAATTCTCTTATATGTGTATGTATGTGTGCGTGTGCGAACCTCACACCGCCAAACAGAACCCGACGACGTTTAGAATATAATAGTGCAGCTCATTAAGGGTCAATAACATCGCTCAATGGCCTATATCCTCAATAGAAAAAAGCATTCTCATGTTAGTGATGGCGCTACTTATTTTCAATTTTATTGATGGATTTTCTTTATTATTTTAAAGAATAAAGCAGTAATTTAAGAAATGAACAATTCAAATTGTAAAAGACATCACTTCCTATTATTTCTCGCAAAATTTATATTTTACTAATGAGCCATTTCAAAGAGAATTTGTAAAGAAGTAAAAAAATACAATTCTCAGGAGGGCCCGAAGGACCTACAATTTCTCACACACATTTATTTACAAAAAAAAAAATTGTCGGACACATTAGTTAGACATTACTTTTTCGCAAATCAGTAACTTTATAAGAATGTATTTACGTGGCATATACTATGCCATTATATCAACGAAGACAGACGGTCTTCTTTTTTTTTTTCCTCAGGAGAGGAGGCTGAGAATCCATCATGGATACCAACGCAACAGGCAAGCAGGGATGCGTTGATTATGTCGGACTCCTGGTGCTGTCGAGGCGGCTCGACCACACAGTCCTACCGACTAAACTCAGCCTAGCCTTGGCCCTAAGGGCCCTACGGCTTGAATGGAATGGTTGGCGCACCCTCAGGAGAGGGCACGTCAGCGCTGCCCTCCGAAGAGGACATATGCGCGAAAGAAGGCTCGGTACGCCAAAGTGGGTCCGGCCTTGAAATGATGGGGCCTACTCGTACATGTGCAGCAAGCTGCGAAGTATGGACTAACTAAGGGATGGCGGCGCAGATGCCGCCTCTCGCAAGGCTTGAAGAGCCAGCGTTAATGAGTCGGGAGGGTCAGAAAGGACGTGTCTGGGTCGACGATATTCTGTATTACGCGGATTGACTGTGGACAGACGGTCCAAGAAGGCTCATTTTTATCTGGAAGCTGAGACCGAGAGACGCCTATGGATTTGTATTGTAGTTCTGGATTCCAACAACTGAAATGCTAGTATCAAAATTAATCAGTAACGTTAATTTAGTGGAGCGTCGGTGGCGCTGTGGTCTCGGCACTGGTTTGTGCGCCGCATAGAATCGGGATGCCCGCGATCTAATCCCCACCGTGTACCAATGTGTTTTTCATTCCGAATTTCATATGTACATTTATCCGACACTCCTACGGTGAAGGAAAACATCGTGAGGAAACCTGCGTACATCTGCGAAGCGATTCAAAGGTATACGTAGTCAACCAACCCGCACTGGGCCAGCGTGGTTGACTAAGGCATAATCGCCCTAACGTAGTTACGGTAGGCTCGAGCCCCTCGGTGGGGACGTATATAAGCTGTGATGATGATGATGATGATGAATTTAGTGCAGTATTTCAACTGTGAGATAGCGGGAGCATAACTTATTTAGCGAGCATATCAAACTAATTTTAAAAATGTTAGTATGATTCGCGTTTTTTACTTTCCAAAAGGGCCTCTAATTCTTGTGTGCCCAAGGGCCCCAGCTTAGCTTAAGATGGCGGTGCATGTGCCCAATAATATTAGGCGATATCATATAGTGCTTACTGGTTTTTGACACCAATTAATTGCACAATTAAACAGGTTTCGGAACTTATTTATTTAAGTTGATTAAGTAAGTCGATTAATGTCAGATTAGAGTCGAGATAACTTACAAGTGACTAACATCAATGACATTTGACTGTATCTCGAATAATGTTTATTTTTCAACGAGAGAATACGAATGTTTAATACGGTTGCACAAAGACCACACTCAAGTTGGAGTACTGGTTTGTGTCCGCGACTTCGTCTGCGCAGGAATAGTATTTCGAGTAGCTTTTATTAGCGTGGCCGTAGAAAATAGGTAATGTTGTAACATTAAAATTATCAGAAAAATAATTTATGGATTGCATTTGAATTTCGGTGAAAAAAACAATGATTCGTTCAGAAACTGATTTTAGCGTAGCTATTACACTATTAAGACTTAGTTTTACGCTTTCAGCAACTTAATAATCCTATTTCGAGATAGGGCTCAGAATACACCGATTGTTCGTGACAAGCCCTGTAGGATATACATAGCTCTATCACGCTTTAAAGTACACACACACAGTGAAGTAAGAACGAGATGGGTGGTGAAGTGAAAATGAAAAATATTTATTTATACAACCAAATCCTTATCATACAGTGGCCAGAGTCTCCTTTTAAGTATAAACATACTTGTGTCAGAAGGCTCTGCTCTTCATATAATATAAGTGACATAGAGCCCGTAGTCAAAGTTGCACCGCGCTTTCCCGAGGAGCGGTCGCTCTCACTACAAGCTTCAGGTCATTAGGACCAAAGCTTAGGCTGGGTTTGGTCGGTAGGTCACATCGGTCGAGCCTACGGTTACCAACCCTCCCGAATTGCCCGGGAGACTTGGGTAATAATGGTTAACCTCCCGACCTCCTGGCAATGAGGCAAGGAGCAATGTATTCTCCGGTTTTTCTAAAAAGTGCAAATGCAACAAAACAGCATCACCGCCCACCGTTCCGCCGCCGGCCCAAACCTGTTAAATGTAAATATTAACTTAGATTGTGAAATTGTACGAGGTTGGACTTTTGTGTGAGATGCAAACACATTTTGTTGAAGAAAATCGAGTGGATTTACGCTGGGTTTTCTTTACGAAATTGAAAAACAGAAATCCCTGTACTGAATTGAAAAAAATGGTCACGTTTGTTCTTTCCATTCCTGTCTCTAATGCTTCATGCTCTGCTTTTCGTGCTCGTTCAGCATGATGGAGCAAGTAAGGAAGTATGAAGGAAAAAACCGAATGAGTATTTCTTTAGTAAAAGCAAGATTAAAAATACTAACAATTTTCGACTTTTCATGTAAAAACTTTTACGATTTTGTGGTGGAAAACCGACAAATTTTAGATGCTGCTCTAAAACAAAATAAATATAAATTTAAAAATTAATTAATAATTTTTTTTAAATAATTAATGATTAAATCCAGACTAACAATAAATATCTCAAACATACAATTCTTCCGGCTTGGTCTTTTCGAGAGTTGGCAATCCTTGACGAGCCGCCTCGGTTTAGAGTTATATAGACATAACTACCGTAGCACTTGGTTGCAGTAGTAGCCATGAGGGTCTCAGCCTCTCCTCTCCTGAGAGATATAAAAAAAATCAAAGTAATATTCATGACATTTCATTAAAACGAAATGTATAGGACTGATTCCGCAATTAGGAATCATTCCCATACAATGCCGTTTGATACCGAAATGATATCGATAAGGAAACGAACGCGGATGTTCCTTGACGTTTATCTACGGCCTCAGGGTTTGTGTTTATACGAGTATGTGTATACTAGCGGATCCGACAGACTTCGTCCTGTCAAAAGATTTGTACAGTGGCAGTTTTTTGTTCCTAATTATTTTACAGATAATGTTGCATAGCCAACCAAATCGCAAAAAAAGTCTAAATGACCTATTACATTTTGTGGCTATTCAATTTTGGAACGTGACATTAATCCTCCAGCGATGTATTCTGTGCTCCAACGCACGCACGCACACTGTATTGATAGATATGATTGAATTTCAACTATATGTAGCGTTAATAAAGCGCAAATTGACTCTTTGATGTTAGGAACACACCTTCATTGCTTAGACAACAGTGAGTGCTTCAATATGAACTTATACAATAACAGTAAAGCTCAATTCGACTGTACGTTTTAGTTAGAAAACGTTTGCATTGGAAAATAAAAGGGCTGTTTTTAGGGTATTTCCGATAATTATTCAATTTTCCTCATTGTAAAAACCTCCTTGAACTTCAACGAACATTAACAAAAAAGAATTGGCCAAATTGGTCCAGGAGACCAATTCTTGAATTACGAATGCGATTTCGAAATCACCGCTGACTAAATAGTCAGCGGTGACTTTGAGGTCACGGGTTCCTAAACATCCAATTTTGAAAGTCGATCGCAGAGCTGCCAACATAGATAAAGTACACACATAAATGTAAGAGTTCGGTTCCACGCAGAATGTAGCGGCTGCCGGTTATTGCCGGCTTAATCATTATGGTTATCATATATATATATATATACATATATATATATATATATATATATATATATATATATATATATATATATATATATGAAAAATCAAACAAAAACACAGATAACATTTCCACAAGTATGACTGACTTGATTACGAGTGGGTGAGGGCACTCGTAATGAAATCACACCTTGTGACAGTCAGACTAAGGTAGTCACATAAGTGATATTCAAAAATAAGAATTATTGAAAATCGGTGATTATTAGTCACATCCGTGATTTCGAAGTCGCATTCGTAATTCAAAAATAGGTCTCCAGGCGTTGTTGAGTTATGAGCTTACCATTTTGCGATTCATTTTTATGTATAAGATATTCCACAGTATGGAGGATTGCGGGATATCTTCGTAATCTAGGTGGTTATTTGGAACACGTTCACGTAATCTGGGTGGTTACTGCGATCACTAGATAGACAATCGTAATCGAAAAACGCGATTTGTCTATTGGGTGATTGACGTAACAAATGTGCCCGGGTGTATTAAAAATTAGTTTCGAGCAAACTACATAATTATGTATATCGATTCGATAGAAGATAAGGAAAACGATTTATTTGAAATATTTAATATCTTTTCAATACATCAATATTAACATTACCTATCTACTTACTCACCGTTTGACCTAATAATTCTCGTAATTCGTGAGCGAGCAAAAACTTTGCGGTATTATTTCCTTTTAAATCTATTTTGAAATGTCAAGGTTCTTAATTAAGACTATTACTGTATGAAAAATATATTATATGAACTGACAATTGTAATTGAATTCAAAATTTTTTGTTTCTAAAGGTGCACTGATATGGGCCATAAAAATATTTACTGTAATTGAAAAAAAAAAAACAAAAAAAAGACCAATGATGGTCGATAGCGTCGTGACCAAATATTAAACAATTTACAGCAGCGAAAACAACTATAAATTCGTGCAAAATGTTTTGTAACTGTAATATTTAACAGTTAGGAGCAACTCCAAGAAAATAGACAATGCTTACATTAACTATGTAAGCATTGTCTATTTTCTTGGATAGATAATCAATTCAGTTGTAAGTGAATTGCGTTACTGAAGTGAATAAAATCTTTTTATTATTCCACGAAGAAGCCATTTTAAATGCACGGCGTTTTGTTTTATTTCGCTTCGGACTCCAAACTCTGGAGCCGCCTCGATCGGGTGCAACTGAAATTACCTACTGACTAACTCAGCCTAAACTTTGGCCATGTGGGCCCATCCGTTTGGATAGAAGGGTGACCGTGCCCTCAGGATAAGGCTTGGTCAGCGCTCCCCTATAAACGAGGAAATATGTGCTAGAAATGGCGCGATACACCACAGTTAATTTAGCTACCCTACCTATGACCTTTTTAGGGTTCCGTAGCTAAATGGGAAAAACGGAACCTTTATGGATTCGTCATGTCTGTCTGTTCGTCTCTCCGTTCTTATGTCACTTTTCCCCGTAACTATAAGAGATGTACTGTGGGAAATTGTAAGCAGATGTATTCGGTGAACCGCATTAAGATTTTCATATAAAAATAGCAGAAATACAATACATTTTTGGGGTTCCCCATACTTAGAATTGAAACTCAAATTTTTGTTACATCAAACCCATACGTGTGGGGTATCTATGGATAGGTCTTCAAAAATGATATTGAGGTTTCTAATATAATTTTTTTCTTAACTGAATAGTTTGCGCGAGAGACGCTTCCAAAGTGGAAAAATGTGTAACCCCCAGTAACTTCTAAAATAAGGGAATGATAAATGTAAAAATAATATATGATGTACATTACCATGCAAACTTCCAGCGAAAATTGGTTTGAACGAGATCTAATAATTCGTTTTTTAATACGTTATAAATCGTAAACGGCATTTTACTATAATATATACTTTAAATATAATCCCAACTAATATTATAAATGCGAAAGTAACTCTGTCTGTCTGTTTGTTACGCTTTCCTGCTTAAACCTCACAACCGATTTTGGTGAAATTTGGTACAGAAAATCTTCAGACCCTGAGACAGAACACAGGCTACTTTTTATTTCGAAAAAAAGGGACGAACTGGTTGAAATAGAGGTTGAAAGTTTGTATGGGATTTCGTAATTTTAAAAGATAAAACCATGAAATTTTATATTTAAGCACTTAATAAGAAATCATTAAACATTTGTTCTAGCATTTTTTTAAATTTCGACCAGCTACGGGAAATAAGGGTTGAAATTTAGTATGCCAGTTCGTCAAATATCACGTAATAAGAAACAAAAAATCGTTTGTTCTAGCATTTTGATATTTTTACCAGTGCGGGGGTGAAATAGGGGTTGAATCGAAGATAAGACCATGAATCTTGGTACCTTAGACATAAGGGACCAGGATTGACAAAAACTAATTTCACGCGGGCGAAGCCGCGGGCGGAAGCTAGTAAAGAATAAAGAACAACAATTATGTAGATGTATAGTGGTACCCTACGTGCGCGACCGACTCGCATTTGGCCGGGTTTTTCTTCTTTCTCTTGCCCTTCTACACTTCTACTTTTATTTGGGGTCGGCGCAACAAGTCTTTCTCTTTCACTCTACTCTATCACTCGCTGTTTCGACACTCACCCCCTTTTTCAACATATCATCATTCCTATAGTCCATACATGGTTTCTTCGCTCTTCCTCTCCCTACAAGCCTATCTACTTTCATGTTAATAACTTTCTTAGTAACATGATCACATTCTCTTCTTAATACGTGACCATACCAGGAAAGTCTTTTGTCTCTCATTTTTTCAAAAATAGAGGCTACTTTCAGACTTGATATATTCATTCCTCATTTTATCCTTTCTTGTCACTTACTTAACATACGCACAGCGACTGATCAAGAGTTCTGACAGCCCTAGGCTAATTGTAAGAACGCGCCCTCGCCAAAAAAAAAGGTATAAGGACACTCGCCACCAGCATGTTCCGCAGGGCTGCCAGTTCTGTACACCCACACCTGCAGAACATCGCACCACACTACGCCCGCCCTCCTAACTGGAGAGCGTAGCCACGAAGCCTCGTCCTCTCCGAGAGCGACAAATGAAAGAGGACAACAAAGCTCCCATGGAGCACTGAAGCCTAGATGGAGGACCATCCCCGTCACCCCAATGCCCCGGCAGTAGTAACTGCCGGCGTTGATACCACTGCAGGGGGCCAACAGAGCCCCGAACAGTCTCCTCCGCCCACAACGAGCGGAGATGGAAGGTCCAGTCAGTCAAAAAAAAGGTGTGTTACGGTCGGCTTAAAAAGAACCGATTCGAGTCAAGTCAGGGTTTGTTTTACACGTGTTTTTTAAAATTTCAAAATTAATTGTCCGCCCCCCGATCCTCGCGCCCTAGGCTGCAGCCTAATTAGACTAAGGGTTAATCAGGCACTGCATACGCATTTCAGCAACATGCAATCTTTGTTCATCCATCCGCTTGACGGGCTAACATTCCGATCCATGCATGACGACAGGTTTAATTACTGATAATTATTCACAAAAAAACAATCAAATTTCGACAAATCACTTCCTATCTTGTCTTAATACTAGAGGAGATATTAGTAGAGCAGTTATTATATATGTTTCATTTATGTTGTGGGATTTTTTGTCTGTTATGTGCATGTGTGTCTTTTATGTGTATGTTTTACATCTGTTTTTAAAATCCTTCGTGTCCCTGCATCACCTAAAGGTTGACTGGTAGAAAATGCGAAAAGTCCGTTTTTGTACATCAATATATGTACATACACAAAGTTTAAATAAATAATAGTTAATGTGTGGTGGAAATACTGTAGCCGTAAGTAAGACTTACATTTCATATCTCCAGAGGAAAGTATTTATGTACAAATCGATATCATTTTTATAATCGACAGCGTACAATTTTGTATGAAAAATTCGTACAGCGCCCCTAACGGAACGTTATAGTACTATTCTTTCATATCAAACAGCCATTACTTCTGTAGTTTATACGTCAAATCCTATCGAAACGACATCTTATTCATGGTAGAGCCACTACAGCAGTAACTGACTAGCCTCCACAATCTATTAGTTATGTGGTCCTAAAATGTGCATAGCTTTGCTCACACGGTCACGGCATTGCACGTGAACAAGGTCAAGTAAGCTTTCGACCTCGCATGCGCGAAAATTGATACACATCGCGCGATGGCGGTATGCAATGCGAGCCGAGAAGTTTCGTAATATAATAAATGGCTGGTTAACACTGATGTTTTAAAATAGATATTTCTATTTTTACACGCTTTTTATTGACTTACTCTGTCCGTTTGTTTGTTTGTTTGTTTGTCATGATCAAATCTTGTAATCGATTTTTCGACCACTTCTACTGCTCCAATCAAGCTCAAATTTTTTTACATGTGTATTCTAGATGACAATACAATATTCAATAATTTTCGAATCATAAAAATACATAATTATGTTGTAATAAATTAAATACTTTTTAATATGAGAATTGGTTCAATGAAGCAAACAGATAGAATTTGATATAATGCATATGTTTAATTCTAATACTACATTTTCTGAACAATTATGTACATTTCTTTATGTTTGTTATAATAATCACGAGACTAAAAAGTAGTAAATAAAAAAAAAAAATAAAAAAAACTTTTTAAAACACACGCTTTTTACGCAAATACTAAAAAACGTTTGAAAAAACTTTTGTTTGTTATAAAGACTAAAAAACATTTGATCTAAAAAGTAGTAAATAAAAAAAATTAAAAAAAACTTTTTAAAAAAACACGCTTTTCATTAAAAAGACTAAAAACCGATCTAAAAACTTGAAAATAAAAATAAAGTCACGCTTTTAGAAAATTTGGGTACATATCAAGAAAAATTTCTGATGACAAAAAGAAATGTAACTCAAAAATTTGTCTATAAAATTTAGCAAATTAGTCCAAGAACTCAATGACTATAAAAGCGTGGGGTGTAAATGTTAAGACCATTAAATGAGTAATGTTTAATTTTGAACACCCCACGCTTTTATAGTCATTGAGTTCTGGACTAATTTGCTAATTTTTATAGACAAATTTTTGAGTTACATTTCTTTTTGTCATCAGAAATTTTTCTTGATATGTACCCAAATTTTCTAAAAGCGTGACTTTATTTTTATTTTCAAGTTTTTAGATCGGTTTTTAGTCTTTTTAATAAAAGCGTGTTTTTTTAAAAAGTTTTTTTTAATTTTTTTTATTTACTACTTTTTAGATCAAATGTTTTTTAGTCTTTATAACAAACAAAAGTTTTTTCAAATGTTTTTTAGTCTTTGCGTAAAAAGCGTGTTTTTTTAAAAAGTTTTATATATTACTATACTATATTCTATAAGACCATGATACACATATGTGACATACGCGTAATCATAAAGGCATTGTAACGGTGCTATTTTTCTAAAACAAACTAATTAATAAATAAAATCAGCAAGCAAACTGTGACATTGCTTCGAACGAACGAGTTTGGTATGCACGGCTCTCGGTCCGGCCGGCCGTTCATTTCACTCCATCCATTTTTGATCTGTGATCAATCTGAGATGAGTCATTCTGGCAGAAACTAACTTACGTTGAGCATCTCCTACCTACTTAACGCTATTAAAATAAAATTAATCTTATCAAATATTTACAAATTTATCTTATTTTGTGAGTGCATTTTCCCCGAAATCGGGGTCCACCTCTCCGGTAGCGGTTATCTTAGTGGCTTCCTACTCTTTACTGCATCAGTCAACCTGACAATATCTCAGAGGCTGCCTACTACCTACTGCGCTTCCTGAAGACTACGGCTGACCGACGAACTAAGGGCAGTGATGTTGATATTTATAGAGAATACTACTTACACTACCGGTTGTGAATAGGTACTAGTTACACCTTCACTGTTGTTCTATTTTGTTATTGTAATATATTAATTGCTACATTTCTATTTATATTTAATTTTATTTCCTATAAATGAGTAGAAGTGTTACAACATTGTGTATGTTTTAACACTTCTACACACGCACACAGACACACGCACACACACACGCATACATACACATAAATAAACATAAGATAATTGTTTAGTTCCACACAAATAGAGTAAATTAACATATGCGGGTGCTTGCTCTGCTCTGCTCTGATTTGTTTTGTTGCTCAGAGACTGAACCACTGTCTTCCAAATCACAGGTTGTACCTAGCTTGGAAGCCAGCGGACTTATGAAATAGCTATAAGAACGATATTGTAAACAAAAAATATATATGTGATATACGCTGTATGTATGTGAAATGTGAAAATAAATCTTATTATTATTGTAGCTTAAATCACGCGTCTTTATAAGACACGGTCCTTTATAAGGCATACGTGGGGATGCAGATCCAACGCGTAGAGGCCAACTAGGCAAAATTTAATAAAAGTGTACGTGAAGTGTACCAATTGGGTCTAATTTCTATCTGCATCATGAGAAATGCAGCTAAAGACTATTTGCCAGTGTTTAGGCAATAGACATAATGAGACTCAGGTTACAGTCTGATATCGTCTATTATGGTCTCCATTATAATAACTCACTTATTTAACTAAAACTAAGGCTTATATACTAATATGGTACGTGCGTATTTCTAGCTTACTCAGCACCCTTGAGATGATTATCTCAAGGAATGTTTAACTCAATACGTGCACGTTCTCATGACCGGCACAGTACTCCCCCCTTTTTAAAAAAAAAATATTGCATTAAGTTTTATATGTTTAGCCCAATAAACTAATACCTACTTAATCCTATGACACACAATACAATAAAAATAGTGATCTTAACCTTGCTTGTTGATGTCAATTTCTTGTTTTAATCTCAGTCTGGCGTATTCCTTGGCTCGTTATATGATAACCTAAGAAATTTATTTCGCTCTTGAGAAATTTACATTTTTCAAGATTAGGAGTTATTCCATTCTCCTGTAACTGTTGATAATCTCAACATGGTCCCCATTCACTATTCTTTTTCTTGACCATGTTTAAGGTTAGCTCATGGGCTATTTGATGAGCGGTGATTAATGCCTAGCTCAATCATACTTTGAAATTCTCTTCTGGAGGTAATGGTCAATTTGATCAGGGTTGCAGGCGTTGTCAGCTCAGTTACCCTGTCAATAAATTTCCGACCCGCTATTTCATCTAATTAGCATATTCTCCAAAAAATCTGCTCCAATAATTAGTTGCGTCATATCAGCGATGACGAAATTCTATATAAAATACCTTCGTAGTCTCAAGTTTCTTATAAATATTTGCTCCCGTGTCAATCAAAAATCTCTTACCACTTTTTCAGTCGGTAGTGAGGCGTTTGGACGGGTGAATAGCACGGATATTTGTCATACTCGTAGTGTACGTTTCATTTAGTTTCCCTTGAGTTAAATTTTATTTCCAATCCCACGGCTTCATAATACTTTTTCTTGTCTAGTTTCCGTATTTATCTTGATAAAATTATAGAAACAGTAGTGTTTTCAGACTTCGATAGGAAGTGCTGATGATTATAATGAAGTTGAATGATGTGTCGATAGTCTCTGCGATTGCGCTGAATTGCACTTAGTTCTAATTGCATTTTTGCTAACTGTGCTAATATGCATGTAGTTGCCCCTTAGTCGGTTTGTTTATATTTTCGTTTACAGTTGATACCTTGGTAATATATGTATGTTTTGAATTGTTGTAGTTTTGTCAGCGATCTGGCTTATCTTATCGATATCCATGTTTTTGTGACAGATAAAACTGTGGTAACTGATGGTGATAAAAAAGGTTCGTCACCAATTTTTCCTTTTTCAAAAACTTGCATCTTACGTAAACGTTGTGATGACTTTTGATCGTGGAGGCAAGTGGTGGTGGTGGAGGTCACTAACTTATAGTTCTTCCTTAAGTCAATTGTAGAGTCCTTCCTGTTATCAATTGTACAGTGAGAGCCGTATTGTAGTTGAGAGTCCGCTGTGCCATAGTTTTGTTTCCGTCGGGTCCGTTGTTAAAGAGTTGGGTTACCATTTTGCCATGTCTTCTGTTCGTCGGTTTTTGTTGTTCACGTTTTTTTATCATGTCTTCTGTTTGTCGGGTCCATTGTTCCAGTCGGGGTCTGAAATGTCTTCTGTGCGTCGGGTCCTCTGGTCGGGTTTGCCATATCTTCTGTGCGGGGTCCTTGTATTCCGAGTTGCCATTATTTTCTTCGTGTTGCGTTTGTCGGGGTCACCAATTTGCCAGTGTTTAGGCAATGGACATAATGAGACTCAGGTTATAGTCTGATATCGTCTATTATGGTCTCCATTATAATAACTCACTTATTTAACTAAAACTAAGGCCAGGCCGCCACAATCGTCGGTGCCACTCCCGCCTAGGCACATCGTGTATAGGTTCCGGGGCGTTCCCCCCGTCTCTCCCCGGTCGACACGCCGCGACGCAAACGTCGCCGCGTACATGTCGGCCAGGATGTTGAATGGGGTATAATATGTTAATAAATTTTGTAAGTTGTAGGATGTAGGCATTCAATATCAGGTAGGTAGGGGTCTACTCATAACCGAAAAACATGGCAAAGGGTCTACGATACAAAAAGATTGAACCACTGTTCTATACAAACTTCCGGCATTCATGTTATTAGTAGGGATTTATATTAAGACGCGCGCTAAGTAATGTTTTCTTGGCGACATCTCGCATAACCCGTACCGTGGATCAATATCGATTGCATTCCAAATTGGATATGGATTATATTGGATATGGCTTAGTGTGCTTAATCTCACTGCGCGGTCGCCACACTCCCGCGCAGCTGTGCTCTATTTTGTTATAGTTTAAAAAAGTTTCCGTTGAAAATGTTTTCGTTAACATTCCTGTTTCTTACGGGTAAGTTGTATGTTGATATGAATGAAAAAAAATCAATGTTGTATCGTTATTGATTACTAGCTCGTGCCCGTAACTTTGTCTGCACAGATGGTAGATTTTTTCCTACTTACTTGACACATATCGTCATATTTTGGACCATTCACACAGTCCTTACTAAAATTATAAACACGAATACAATTTGTAAAGATAGTCTGGCTAACGAAAGTTGGCCCCAGAATATTGGCGCCAAAATTGAAAAATACATGCACGACAACACTTAAATTATACAATGGAAATTGGAATAACCTACTTTGATACTTGGTAATTCATTATTAAAAATATATATGTAATTAATTCTTGGTATTAGTAGGTAAAAATGCAAAGGCTTTTTTCGGCATAATTTCATAACATCAGTGTATAGTAAAAACTTACCGGCCTTTGAAGCCATTTCTTCTATGTACTCGTACTGATTCTGGGTTATGATCCTATCTTTCTGCTCTAATTCAGTGAGATATTTAATAGTTCTTTTGACTATTTCATTAACTCCTTCGACATCTTGCAGATTCTATTAAAGAAAGTTAATCGTTTTAAAATTACCAACAAAAATACAACATAAATTAATAATGAGTATACGCAAAACATAGATGATTGTATTAAAATGAATACGTTGACTGATGCGATGTACGAATGAATATAATTAGTTTTATTCAATACGAAGAAGCTTAAGTAATTTATTTGTAAGGATACGTAAATTATAAATCAAAATATTATTATGACGACTGGATAGGTTCATCAAAGTATCAAAATAATATTGTCTACTAACCTATGAAATTCAGCCTTGTCAAATTGAAGTTGACGTTCATACAGAGTTGCTATATAAAAAGTTCGCAAATAATTCCAGGGCCTACTTTCGTTAGCTAGACTCTATTGTGTGAATTGGTTCAAAATATGACGGTATCCTGCGTAGACGAAGTCTGTCAGTGAATAATAAATGTTTGTATTTTATTTAGATTTTTTCATATTCGCTTTTAATTATTTTTTATTTAAATATTTTAGCTGGCACGCGAATATTTTTTTGCAAATTCCTTTTATTTGATTTTACCCACATTCGAATAGTGCGGAACGCACAATGCAAGGTCGTCGGGACAATTATGCACGTTAAAGAAAGCTTATAAAACTCATTTTTAATTACAGTGCTGT
This sequence comes from Scirpophaga incertulas, assembly GCA_036419045.1. Lineage (NCBI taxonomy): Eukaryota > Metazoa > Arthropoda > Insecta > Lepidoptera > Crambidae > Scirpophaga > Scirpophaga incertulas. The sequence goes on along the minus strand of CM071636.1, from coordinate 21,176,031 downwards.
CAGTGTCAACGTGTCAGCATCCTTACGATTACTACCATAACCTCCACTTGCCCCACGACCCGCCCTTATATCCCGTGTTCGAGCATGCACCGAAGACTGACTTCTCTTGTATAGGAAGGCAAAGGGGATATTATGCGGACGTCCATTCTGGCTGTCAAGTAAGTAGTTTGTTTGTAATAAGTTATTTCACTTCCTCACTATCCGAAATTTGTTTGAAGTTATTTAAATACGGATGGAACAGTAATTCCTTTCGTAAAAATCGATAATACTACAGAGTATATAATAAAATTACCGAATATTTTCCAAAATTTTGTTTTTTTCTAGATTAATAGGAAATAAATATTTATCATGTTTAATGATATAAATCCTGTCAGGTATAAAAAAAGCCAAAAGTGGCAACTCCATCTTTAATTGTTTGTTTTTATTTTGGAAATGGCTTCAGTTATTGTAATTTAAAGAACATATAAAATGAATATTTATTGGGAAGCTACTTAAACTTACCAAGTTTATACGAGGTTCATATGTTTCATGTGTTATAATTTCAAATAAATATCCCTAGGGTGAAATACCTATTTAGGCTTTCAATAGTTTTTATTTGTGGTAGCAATCTAACGTTTGTGTGACGTGTTGAAAAGTTTAAACATAGGGTCTAGATTCCTTATGGTTTCTTTGTCAAGAGGCACTTCAATGATACATTTTGATTGTTGACGTCATATTTTTTTTTATTGCTATTAGTGGCAGGCGAACACTTTTTTATGTTATAGGGGACAAATAAGCAAATAGTTCACCTTATAGTAAGCGAGCACCAGAGAGAGACAGAGATTAGCAGCAAATATGCAACTCCCAGTACACGTGGCCAACATGTGACATAAGATATTCCCATTCGTAGTATCACCTTTACTCGTCCTTGTGCCTCAACCAAACTAATACCAAAAAATAAGTAACAATTTTTAACAAAACTCTGCAATATACCAAGCCGAAACTTCGCCGGAGATAAATCCACATAATAATTAGTAATTATTTCACTTCCGTTTCATTCGCCGTGTATTTTATTGATGATATTCTAGTTTCATTGATAAATAGTCTCTTCGGTATTGCCATATATTAACGATCGGATCGATTGGTCAAAAATATATTCGATACATTCCACTGTCCTCTCGTGAAAGGGTAAAAGGAATACCAAAACAATTAATTTTCTTTAGTCTTTTTTTCTGCTTTCTCTAATATTTTAGTCATTATTCTGCTTTAAGAGTTTCTTTATACAGATAGCTAATATGAAGGTTGCTAAAACAATTATTTTTAAATTAATTAATTATTTTATATGAATTATTGGATAGTTGTAATATTTATTGGATAAGATAGACTTAATCATTTTATAGTTTTAATCTTCTACAATTAAATAGGTATTATTAAAAATGATGATAGGAGAAATTCGTAACTTGAAAGTCTTTGGTGTTTAATTTCTATTTTACCCATCGAAATAGAGTCAAATAGTTTTTAATAATTGAATATATACTTAAAAATCTACAATATACCATAAAAATCATTATGGTACAAAATCATTTTTGGCGATACTAAAGTCCATTCTACAATGGGCATTCTCCTTTACAGTACTTAGTAATTCCACTGCCTATCTTACCCTTTACGTGGGAATATAGCAATAAAATCCATCAAATCAAAATTAACTTTATTCAAATATAACTTTATTGAAAGCTCTTTTGAATCGTACAATTTTTTTTCCCTACCACCCATTCAGGGCGTATTTTTTAGCTGATAAGAAGAATGGGCGCAAGAAACTTATCAGCTTTATCAAAAGTAATAAAAACATTTACAATAAATTATGTCGTTATCATACAATGTACATATGTATGTGTTTACAATTTATACTGGAAAACTAATATTTACAATGTAATATCTTCAAATCAACACCAAGCATTGGCATCATTTAAATAATCATTGACTTTGTAATAGCCCTTACTCATTAGTGTCTTTTTAACATGTACTTTAAACTTATGAAAAGGCAATTCAGCTACACTATGTGGAATCTTTTTATAAAAATTAAATGCCAAAACTGCTATTTTGTGGCAGAATTGGTAAGATGAAGGTGCCTAAGCAGATGACCCTGGAACTTATTGATCAAACACTAAACGATCATTGGTCAATGTTTTAAAAATAGAATGTAATCGAAAACTGACATTTTTACTACTGAAACTGTTGCTATTTTTGACGAAAACTGACAGAAAGTGCAGATACTCGTACATCACTGCGTTATTAAAATTCAGTGTGACAATTATCTTAATGAAACATCAATATAACTGCATTCTCTGTCAGTTTCAGTAAAATTTTTTAGCGAAAGAGTTAAATATAATATGAATAGATTGGGTCGTGTACCTACAACACTTTAAAACACTGACTGGCTATATACTGGTTTATTTTTTCAGGCATTCCATTTTTGCTGGCGACAAAGACTAGTTGACACAGAGCTTTGTGGTAACGGGACGTTGTTTAATGAACAATTTCAGGTAGAGTATAACAATAGAGATGTTACTACCACCAATTGTTGAAGTAATTCTTATATTCTTATAGTCCTAGACATTTTATATGCAAATACAAGATTGTGACGTCACTAACAGGTATCATTAAACCACTATTTGTACATAAAAGTCAGATATTGTAAATGAACACGAATTATGAATGAAATAAAGTATATTAACTTGAGCGTTCATAAAAAATTGTTTTGGTTATCAGTGGCACTGGAGAAAGGTGAAAACGTCGTTATTGACGCGAAATATTGCGTTCTAATTGGAATAAACACCATAGGGTAAATAAACCTTTTTATAACAACACAAACCGCGAACGTCCTTTCGCCTTTATCTTCATTATCAAAGAAGCCGGCTTTGACAGTTATAATTGTAATAATTTATTTGTGAAAACTATGACATTTAACCATGACAAATTTAACCTATTTCTATTTATATCGCTTTTTTTAGGGGGGGGGGGGATGCGATCTTATGCACCATGATACCGCGCTGCAGTCATAGAGGACTTTCGCGATTCCACCGCCATGTTTCCCGGAACCAACAAACTGATCTTTTTTTTTTGAAGGGGGGAAATGCGACCTTTTGAACCGCTATGTACAATCAACATACATATACGCCACGCCAATATTTGCTACTGGAAATACTGTAGCCTATATTAGCTGTATTGGCCAATATTAGCTATATAATAATAATAATAATAATAATAAGTCTTTATTAACCAACACCGAGTTACATGGCCCAACACATTTCAAAACTATGTTGATATTGCATAAAAATGGGCGTTCAAATCAGGTACCAGTGGAACTCAAACTAGACGAAAGCCTGTATCTTGAGTTCCGCAGGTGCTCACAATACTATGATTATGTATGTGCACTAATACTTCTAATTATATGTACTTTCTAAGTTGGACGACAATATAATAACCCTAGTCTAATTTATGGCTATCATTTCTATATATATATTTTTTTATGTTTTGTGGATCTATTTGTGTGTGTGTGAGTGTGTGTGTGTGTGTGTGTCAAATTATGTGAAATAGGTATATAAGACAGTATAACTAACCGAGAGAGTGTGTGGTGTGTACGTATTTAATAAATAAATAAATGAAACAAATAAATGAAACAGGGCATACCGTTGTGTGGGGTATCAGAGATTTATATTGAAGTAGAGGGCATTAAGTTTTCTGTTTCATCATAAGTGAGAGAGTATAGCCAGCCCATAATAACCCTCTTACATTTAACAAGAGAGACCTCTACTATGTCAGTTACTGTATTAACCTTGTTGTATACGCAAGGAAGTGAGTATCTGGGACAGCGTCTAGCAATTCCAGATTTTGCTATGGGTAAAGGTATCCTAAAGACGCGTTTACTCTTTATGAGTGCGTAATCTGTTCGATGTTAGAGTTATGTGCGTTTTTAAAATGGCACTCAATATGAACAGTTGACGAACACGCAGGACCCTGCACTCTTTATATAGGTTATTCGTCGGGTAACGGAAAGGTTTTCTTAACATGACTTTGAGGAGAGATCTCTGTGCTCTTTCGATCAGTATGAAATGGGTCTTAGGCGCACTACCCCAAACTGAGATACAATATTGAAGTAACGACTGACAAAGGGACGTGTATACAAGTTTTAACACATCTGGAGGCATACAGTCGCGAAGTAGCTTCATAATATATATTAGGCGTCTCACTCTACCAGACAAGTCAAAAATGTGTTGTTTATAGTTTAGGTTTTCATCAACTGTGAATCCCAGGTATTTGATTGATTTCACCCGTTCAATCGAGCACGAGCAGCAGTGCCGTTTTATCCATTAGGCACTGTAGGCAACTGCCTAAGGGCCCCGCCACGTACAAGGGCCCTGTGCCACAGAGAAAAAAAATGGACAATGTTTCTTAAACAGTAAAAATTTAATTCGAAATTTCAATGACGATTCTCTTGCTCTGTACATTTTAGTATATAATTTCGGAAACACATAAGTCTACTGGAAAATTATACTATTTACCATGTATCCTTTTTGGTGAAGCTCAAAACCGTTCACACTTTCAAACTGGATTTTCTGATTGGAAAAATGCGTTGCACCAAATTCATTCGCATGAGAATAATGCAACTCACCGAGTATGTGTACAGACACTGATTAGTAAACTGCGCATTCACGGACGAATCCACACTTCTTTGGAAGTAGTAGAAAAGAAAGACTTTTCCAAACTTTTCCAAATTGAAATTAATTAAAAACTGTCTTCGTTCAACTATGTCTCAAAACCGTTTGATTTCATTGCCTATTATGGCAATTGATAATGATGTATTGGAAAAGGTTAACTTTCAGGAAATCTTGAACGAATTTATAACAAAAAAAGCTACAAGAGTTAATATTTAAGCTTATTGTATATTTTTTTAAATGTCTATATTAATTACTTTATTCTTTTCGATTGATTCAATATTTTTATTGATTAATGTGATAATATAATATACCTATGTAGTAAAAAACGGCGTAATTATGAATAAAGTGTTGTGTTAGCGAAAAAACATATTAGGAAGTTAGAAGACGGAAGGGGGGGGGGAGACGAGCATTGCCTAGGGGCCGCGACATGCATAAGCCGGCCCTGACGAGCAGCCGTTATTATCATGTGTATCAAGTGGACATGACATACAACGTAGTGGTAGACTGTGCCCCAGGCTGGACGCCGCCGTCTTGGAAAATGCAATATCATTTGGTCTTATTCACATTAAGGGTATAAGACCAAATATATTGCATATATATATATATATATATATATATATATATATAATATATATATATATATATATATATATATATATATTTGTTTTGCTATATCTGAAAATTATTTGAAAACGGGAATGTAAATTATACTTAAGTTACGTTATAACAATGCAACAAGGAGTAATACGGATATTTTTTCAGGTATGTGATCACTTCTACAACGTGCGTTGCGGCTCACAGTATGAAGACTTATGAATTAGATAACTTGTTAATATATGATTAAGTTTTATTTATTGATTAAAAGTTATTTAATATATTTGTTATGATTATTTCTATTTATATTAATCATGTCGGCAAACGAAACAAGATATATGCTATTTAAACAACTAAAATAACACATAAAATTCATAAAGAGATCAACAACCCTGCAGCTCTTCGAAAATAGACTTTTTAAAACTATTCATATAACTAACTACTCCTACAACCAACTCAGCGGCGGATCCAGGGGGGGGGGAGGAGGTCGTGGGGGTCATGACCCCCCCCGAGCTGGTTCCAGCTGGTGGAGCACTAATTAAACATAATGATTTTATTTATATATTTTTTTATCATACAGATTTTATGTAACTCGCGTCGTACTCCTCGACATACCTCTAAGTTATTATGTGTTAAGTTTTCAAGTGTACAATAAAGAATAAATATTTTTAAGTACAGTACTTACATACATTAATAAAAAAACCGATTTTTTTTGTATTTATTGTTATCAAAATTAAATAATAAGTTCTTCACTTGACCACGACTATGTGACCTCCCCCTGGCGCCCAACCTGGATCCGTTTTTGGACCCGACAGACTTCGTCTTGTCAAAAAGATTTGTAAAGTGGCAGTTTTTTGTCCCTACCTATTTTATAGATAATATCGCATAGCCAACCAAATTGCAAAAAAGGTCCAAATGACCTATGTATTACATTTTGTGAAAATTCAATTTTGGAAAGTGATATTTAAAAAAGGAATTGGACAAATTGATCTAGGCGTTGTTGAGTTATGCGCTTACCAACATTTTTTGCGATTCATTTTTACATGTAAGAAGATTATGATATTTGTCGAACAATTTGCCATTAAGCGAAAAGTCTGGTCGAGTGGTCAGCATTGGCCAGGCACCGTGTCGGAAAGCCTCCTTCAAAAAGGTCCATAATAATAATAATAATAATAATAAATAATAAATATTTGTTACACTTACACCAATTAGCCTAGCCCAAACTAAGCTCTGTAAGGCTTGTGCTATGGGATCTAGGGTAACGGATAGACATACATATATTATACATATATAAATAATTTTTATAGAAATATATATCAACAACCATGACTAAGGTACAAATGCTCGCATTCATCACACAAACATCTGCCCCCACCGGGACTCGAACCCGGGACCTCAGAGATGGCGACACCTTGAAACCGGTGTACTATCCACTCGACTATGGAGGCCGTCAATATATTAGACTAGCTTTCCGCCCGCGGCTTCGCCCGCGTTATATTCGAATTTCCCACAGGAAGGATATGTTTTAACAATACTGCCATACAACCTTTCACCCCCTCCTTTCAACCTTTTACAACCCTTTTCTGCTTTAAAAGGTAGCCTCTGTCCTTTCTCAGCCTCTAGACTATCTGTGTACCAAATTTCATTTAAATCGGTTCAGTAGTTTTAACAATATTTCCATACAACCAATAATCCCTCCTTTCAACCTTTTACAACCCTTTTCTGCTTTAAAAGGTAGCCTCTGTCCTTTCTCAGGCTCCAGACTATCTGTGTACCAAATTTCATTTAAATCGGTTCAGTAGTTTTAACAATATTTCCATACAACCAATAATCCCTCCTTTCAACCTTTTACAACCCTTTACAACCTTTTTTGCATGAAAAAGTAGCCTATGTCCTTTCTCAGGCTCCAGACTATCTGTGTACCAAATTTCATTTAAATCGGTTCAGTAGTTTTGGTATGAAAGCGGAACAGACAGACAGACAGACAGTTACTTTCGCATTTATAATATTAGTATGTATGTATGTATAGTATGGCACAAAACAATGAGCTTTTCCACAAATACTATTTTCACAGTACTTTTGATTAAAATTTCACCGTCTTCAATTTTCACAGATGACACTCCAGTTTTATTTAATTGAGTTCATTAAAATGACGATAACTTTTTTTTTAATGAACCGATTTTGATGAAACAAAGTTTAGATATTATTCTGAGTTAAAACAAAGCAAATAGTGAAAGTTTCAAGCAAATCGGTTCAGTACTTTCGGAGATAAACGTGAACATACATACAGACAGACAGACAAAAAATTCCAAAAAATTTTTTTTGCTTTCTAATAATCTATTTAAGTGCCCCTCTATCCATTTCAGTCAAAAATACTAAATGTACAGACAAAATATTTTTACTGTCTTATTATATGTATAGATGAAGACCGCATTAAGGCTCTGGATGCTCAGGGTCAGAGTAGGGTCGATTGGTGTTTAGCTTTAGTTTCAGCTAAAGTATTGCTGTAGTTAGTAGGTAGTTTTAGCTGAAATGAAGATGTTAAAAATAATGGGGGAAAAGGAATAAAAAGTGAAATTTGTTTTGTTTTTTTGTAATTATATAATACAAGTTAAAAGTTATACACATAACTGTATAAATATAAATCTAAACAATTACTTTACTATTAGTATATACAACTGTTTCTTGGTACAATCTTAGTATCAGGCTTTGATCTGAATAAAGTACCGAAGTATTTCTATAACAAGTTAATACTAAAATATGTGTGACATCATACATGAATTTTGAGGTTATTAAACAGATAAATAATTTCATTCAAAAAGGAATTATTTAATTACATTCGAAGTTCAAAAAGATACAGCTTTCATGCACAAATATACGGGCGCTAAATCTGGCGGGAGCCATATTATTCATTTTTCTAATTGTATTGTTATGGAGTTGTCAATTGGAAGCTGCCGCCAGAGCAAACAGTTTAAGACTAACTTCCATTACCAGATTAATATCACAATAAAATTTAAATATTGTATTATTTACCAAGCGGAAGGGTATTTTTCACTTTTTCTGCTATAAAAGTAGGTCAATATAGAACTATTACCTACGGAGCGACAATAAATTGATTAGTCTAAGGCAAAAAAAAGTCTTTACTGCGCCGGAATTGTTACTTCAGTGAATTAATTTTTTAATGAAAGTGAAACTTTGAAATTATATTGATTAGCATATTGGCTTGTTCGTGGCTCGTATTTCATGATTATTTGAAGACAATTTTACTGATTTTTTTTATATTAAGACGGAGCACAGTGATTAAGAGAGCCCAGCTGTGATTAAGTCACTATATCGCACTCTCATTGCTTTATCTAAATAAAAATCAACATTTCTAAAATTATTTTGATCGGCATATTGGTTTGTTTGTGGCTCATATTTAATTATTATTCGAAGACAATTTTTGTGTATTTCTTATAATTAAGACGCAGCACATTGAAAGACTCCCATCTATGATTAAGTCACTATGTCGCACTCCCATTGCTGCATCAAAATAAAAATCACAATATACAAAATTATGTTTTATACCTAAACAGTCTTTAAAACTTGTACCACAAACTTAATATACAAATAAACACTAACATAAGTAAGTTAACTCTAGATGACGTGGCTGAATCAGGTTTGCCTTTATCATCTTCTATCACGTTTTGTCTGTCCACCACCTTCATTTCGTCCTCTATTCTCTTCTCCTCTATGGACAAGATGGCGGCCTGGTTTATTGTTTCCATTAGCGGGTAGTTTGAGTATCTTGGCTCTGGGATGCGAAGGTTCAGTCTGCCGTTAGATAGAGTGTATGCTGATCGACTTCTGATGTGGTGAGCTGCAAAGGTTTTCAATAAATTTTATATATGTAGTATAAAAAAAGTTGGCTGTATTCTATCGTACTTGCATAAATTCAACATTCTCGATTGATCGAGCGATTTGTAAGTATACTGACATTTTTTTGACATTTTATAAACTGTCAAAGTAAAATGAAAAATTTTCATTGAGAAATAGCGGTAAATACATGATTGTTTAAATATTTTTATTAGCTTACAATCCACAGTTACGTCTGCGCTATATTGCATTTTCTTACAAAACATTATTCTTTATAATATTAATAAAGATATAATAGGTTATATTTGCATAATATATCATAAAATCTTCGATTTTGTATACATTGTTCATTATTAGCATGTAGTCAATTACTTTAGTTGTTTATTACAAGCTTTTATTTACTTTCACCTGTCCCGTAATCAAATCTTGCAACTTAAATTTGATCCACTTCCCGGTTTCCGATTGAGCTGAAATTTGGTATACACGTTTAGTTCGGATGACAATGCATGATTAACTGTGTGACATCATTCTAAATCCAACATGGCGGCGTATCCAATATGGCGGACCAATTATTTTTAATGCACTCCTATAATATGGGTATTAAATAAAAGGGCTTGCCAAGAATAACTAGAAAAAAATAATGTTACGTCACTCTTAATCCAATACGGCGGAACACCAAAAATGGCGGATAATTTTCTTTTATTCGTTCCTACAATATGGGTGTCAAATGAAAGGGCTTGTTCTCAGCAAGCCTGTAGAGGTACTAAAAAGTTAAAAATAAAATTAAAGAAAAAAACCCTTTTTAAAAACAAGCTTTTATTATTTGTTTATAAAATGAACTAAAAAGTTAAAAATAAATTATTAACACTAAAACTTTTCACCATACATAATTATTCAATCTCGTCCCCCGCGTGTTACATTTAATACAACACAACATTTTCCTCAAGCTATCACAATGTAACACGCTTTTATTTATAAATGGGGACTATGATAAAGAGGGGGACGAGATTGAATAATTATGTATGGTGAAAAGTTTTAGTGTTAATAATTTATTTTTAACTTTTTAGTTCATTTTTATTCGTTAATGTTGCTATTGGCTATCCTAATAAAATGAAATAAATTAAAATAAAATGTCTCACGTCACGGGCAGTTAATACACTTAGCTTAGAAACGTCAAAGTACAACATACAACACAGTATCGTTCAGTCAAATTTTAAAGAATCTTTCATATTATTTCTTATACTAGAAATTAATTTTATCACTAAATATACAATTCACAAAAACTATTTCATCCACTTCACTTGTTTGTAAACGTAATATAAGTTAAAATTTTGAAAACTTTGAATTTCCCACAACTTTCTCGTAGCTAATTTCTTACTAAAAATACAGTGCACTAAAAATGTTGATAACAGACATGTTGACATTGAGAAACAATTATAATGTGGGTAAATAGAGTAAAAAAATATAATCTTTACATAAAACCTTATTAACTGTATGTTGGTATTTGTCAAAAATATTGGTAATTTTCGTGTGGTTCATTACCCTATTTTTGGAGCTATCAAATAAATAATGAAAGTTATCATTAAAATAATTCATAATAAAAAGTAGGCTCTTACAATCAGGTAGATTGAGCGTCTTCAACGCCTCATTCAAGACCGGATCATCGACGATCTTGTTGTATCTATCGAGGAAGTCTTTGTATGCGTCGGTTTCGTGGTCGCACGCGCCCTTGAAGTCGTCCGTGTCGATGCTCCACACCATGAGCCCGCCAAGTCCGTAGTCTATGGCTGTTCTGCAAAATGTAGGTATATGGTTTTATCATAGACACAAGCTATCCCTTGTCAAAAATATTATTATGAAAAAAGGTCAGTAGAAAAACCTTTTTTCATAAGAGTATTTTTGACAAGGATTATAAAAATTACAGACCAATAGCAATTCTACCAACATTCTTAATTGAAAGAGCCATGTTTCAAAATTTCAAATTTTCGATGATAGCAGAATGGATTTAGAAAATTAAAGTCAACTTTCCTAGCTGTATATAAATTCATTCAAACTGCACTGCAACATATTAATGATAAAAAATATGCGCTTGGTCTAATGCTTGACATGTCGAAAGCATATGACACAGTTTCACACGACATCCTGTTCGTAAACAGTGGGCGTACTCTTAAAAACGATATTCGATATATCGTGGACTTCGTCGTGTCGTATCTTACTCTTGGTTACTATCGTTTAAAACATTTCAACGGACGATCGAACGAACGATATAAATTTTGACATAAGAGAGCCTCGAATGACAACGATGAATTGAATTTGACAGACGAACATTCGCAAAATAAACTTCAAATTTACGATGATTACAACGACACATCAAACCGTATCGTATTACTTTTCGCAAATTTGACGTAAATTTTGCGAATGTTCGTCTGTCAAATTCAATTCATCGTTGTCATTCGAGGCTCTCTTATGTCAAAATTAATATCGTTCGTTCGATCGTTCGGTGGAATGCTTTGAACGATAGTAACTAAGAGTAGGATACGACACGACGAAGTGCACGATATATCGAATATCGTTTTTAAGAGTACGCCCCCAGAACATTCATTCATTTCATCTAAACTATACGATTTAGGCATTCGAGGTACAGCATACAACTGGTTTCGATCATATCTCTGTAGTAGGAAACAACTGGTTCAAATAGAACACCACAACACAACAACCAATGAAATAGAAACAGCACACACAGACATCCGAAGAGAGGGACTTATCTTGTTCTATCCCTCAGGGGAGTGTATTGGGGTGTGTCCAGTGGCGTATATAGGGGGGGGCCCGAGGGGCCCGGGCCCCCCACGAAATTTTTACATACCTTAACCCGCAATACACATAAATTATTTTTTAATATAATAATAATAATAAAATAAACATTCAAAAAACTAAAAAAAAAAATTTAATTTTTCATACTAGATATTTGTTTTTATCATTATTGTTTTATTAATTTTACAAATTGTTTTCCTTGTTATTCATCCATTTAAAGACTAGCATATTAATATATCAATGAATATATTAGAAATATACAGAATTTATTTTAATAGTAGAAGACTGACTACTGAGGTATGCTTCTGATGACTTATGTATTATGTACTTATGCATATCCACCTTTGCTAAAATTATCAGTTATCTAACCAGTTTCAATATGTGATTATTTTAACAAACTCATTTATTTAAATAGTTATAGTAAACGTATGTATCCATATCATAACATATTAATGTTTTTGTTGTAAAAGTCATTTCCACTTGTTTCTATTATAGTACTATACTAATGTTATTGTTTTATAGTATTTTCTTTTTGTATTATTTCTCATAGGTCTCATGCGTTAGATTTTTTAAAAAAATTATATTTATTTATTTAATTTTTATAAGTCTAAATAATGTGATTTCTCTTGTCTGATTTATATTGTTTCAATAAAATAAAATGTTAATGATAATCATTATTAACATTATTTATATTTTTGTTTCTATTACCCCTATTCGAAGTTTCTTTTAGCATTTAGTCCTAAAAGTTACCATGTCTGTGGCAAAAAAAAGAAAAGTTAATCATAAAATCAGTCAATTATATTGTCTACAGCATAAAAAACCATATTTTGCTAATTATTATTATTTGTTATCAATTAGTATTATTAATTATTAGGTTTGTACAGCACATTTCATTTCAGAGCATTGTAACAGTGAGTCTCGGACTGTTACAGTCAGAAAGACACTAACAGCAAGCAATATATTCCTGCTCCTCAGCTGAAATGTGCAAACCTAAATGACCTACTAACTGAGAGGTAGAGTCAGAGTCAAGAGCTACATGACATACTACACTTCTTCCTGCTATAAAATATTTATCCAAATAAATAAACTTAATTTATTTTCAAATATTATTTTTATTTTACGCATAACATGATATATATATAATATATATATATATATATATATATATATATATATATATATAAACACTTTATTTTCTGTTGTAGACTTTTAAAGAAGGTACGTCTGGAGTTCATTTATATATATATATATATATTATATATATTATATATATATTATATATATATATTATATATATATATAATATATATAATATATATATATATGTATTATATACATACATGCATGTAGATATTCGCTGGGCCCCCACGAAACTCGAGTCTATATACGCTACTGGGTGTGTCCTCTTCCTAATCTATATAAACGATCTCCCAAAAATTCTGAACAACGAACTAACAATGCTCGTATTATTCGCAGATGATGTATGTATTAATAAAGTGTGAAAATAATTCAGATCCGGAAATGCTTACCAGAACTATATTCGAAAATATAACACAATGGCTCACAGAACACAACATAGAAATAAATCTTATGAAAACTAAGATCTTACAATTTCATCCCTATACAAAAACTACATTTTTAAATCTCACATTAGAAGGTATACAAATTGAGACAGTCCAAACTTTTAACATGCTCGGGCTACATATCGAGACAAATATTAATTGGAAAAGCCATATAGAACATATCAAGACTAAACTTTCTAAATTCATTTATGCTTTATATGAAATCAAGACCAGTACAAATACAAAGACAGCACTAACATCTTATTATGCATATGCATATTCCTGGCTCAAATACTACAAAAGAAATGCTTAAGAATAATATACCAAATAGACAATACCGAAAGCTGTAGACCGTACTTTATAAAATACATAATAATGACATTATCAGCAATATACATACACTAATTAGTTACATTTGTACATAAAAATATTAATTTAGAAAATTAAAAGACACACATAACGACTATATTTACCTATTTCTAGAATAAAAATGGCTATAAAACTTTTTACAATAAATACCTACTAAGATTAAAAACGAACAGAAATTCTCAATTTTTAATAAAAACCTAAAAAATATCTAATAAGTAAATGTTTCTATAGCATAGAAGAATACCTAAAGAATTCTGAATGTGAATGATTCTAAATAAACGATTTACAGAAACAAAAATGATAACAAAATAAGTTATACATATCATACTTAAACAATAAATTGCTGAAATCTTGAAATTGTAGAAGGTCATGAATATGGCGCTCTGTAGATACTTATTAAGTAGGTACTTTTAATTAATATTATTATCAATCATTTTAAATTTCTCAATATGCAGTGCCCTTGCAGGGTGTCATGTGCACAATTGTTATATTTACCCATCTTATGTAACCGTGACAAGCATGATTAATCAATCAATACATAGTATAAAACAAAGTCGCTTTCGCTGTATGTCCGTATGTATGCTTAGATCTTTAAAACTACGCAACGGATTTTGACGCGGTTTTTTTTAATAGATAGAGTGATTCTTAAGGAAGGTTCGTATGTATAATAAATGCATAATATAGTAGAGAAACACTGATAAATTTAAAGGTTTCTAATGTGATGTCGTAAATAAGCACGTTTTTTTGCGCTTATATTGCAAACGCTGGCTGAACCCTACGAGATAGACCAAAATAATGTACTACAGTATTGTACAACTTACAAAAATCCACAAAAAAGTCCGCGATGGTATATGTCTATCTCTTAGGGATAACCCACCATAACCATTTTTTCACTGCACCCGTGCGAAGCCGGGGCGGGTCGCTAGTAAATAAATAAAACAATTACATTTTTTCCGCTTACATTGCAAACGATTACATATAACGATCACAGTTTTTCTGTAATGTATTTAGTATCAGTATTGCACGTGCGAAGCCGGGGCGGGTTGCTAGTGTATGTATAAATTATGACTTACTTGACTTTCATAGCGATGGACCTAGCGTTGTCATAAGAGATGATCCTTGCGCCATCCCTCAGGTAAGGAGTGGAAGACTGCTCATCCCAATGGCGAGTCCATTTGGATGACTTGTTCGTTAGCTCTTGACAGATCTGTGAGGTACAACACAATAAATATAGTTAACATCTAATATACACACATACATATTCATACGAATTTGTCTCATGATGTGGAGATAATAGTGTTTCCAGTTGCTGCGATCTAAATTAACTTCACTAGTTTCCCCAACTTTCATTAATTTAATACGATTATCCTCGGAAATATCTCATTTGGTTTAAGCAGTGTTACCAACTCTCAAATATATTTATCCCTAAAGTTTGTGTCAAAACCCCTAAAATCGCCTTAATTATTGAGTTGTCCCCCTAAAAAATATTTACAGTAGACGCTCTATACAGTTACGCTTTCGGGGGTAGCGTAACTTTTGAAAACGGACATTCAGAGGCGTAATTAAGAGATTTGTAGCCAATAGCCAGTTAGAGTGGGGAACTAATTTCAATTTGAGGGAAAGGTAACTTTTAAAAACGTAACTTTTATATTATTTTAAATATATTTATTTATTTTAAATAGATACCACAGAGTGGTTGTAGAATTACGAACTAGATGTTATAAGTCGGTAGATCAAGAAATAAATATTAATGTTTTTGTTGGCTACATTGATTCACACGAGAGCCATTTTTAAATTTATCTTAAAAAAAATTAAAAATATAAAGAGTCAAAAAACCCCTAAAAATACCCCTAAAAATTTCAAGTCCCTAAAAAAATCCCATCTCATTTATTTAGCCCCTAAATCTAGGGGGAAAACCCCTATGTTGGGAACCCTGGGTTTAAGTAAGGTTGTCTCGCCTAGGTTGTCTATTATCGACTTGCCTAATCGCATTCATCTAATTAGTTAAAATTTTTATTCGATCATTTTTCGTCTATTCTTCCTACGTGCACCACTAACACCACTTATTCTTTCATATCATAGTTTTCCCTTAACACACTACTTTGTAATTTTCCTTCATTGTTTCTGTAGAGCTTTTATTTTAACTCCATTAATTCTACTTATGTTGAACATTTACTCCCATAAATTGTCATAAGGAACTCCATGCATAATCAGTTGTATCTTTTTGACAAGTTTTGGTTGCTCATTGATCCGGATTCACTTCGCTTCCTGTCATTACTCTATTTTCAAAGGCAGTCTTATATCTCATTACTATCTCTTGTATATATATATATATCATAGTTGCATTTGACCTATGAATGCGGTTTCAATCATAAATTCATTTTGACATCTTCTCCTCTCTGACATCTTCTCTTTCACATATTATTTTTATATTCACTTTCATTTTTAGAACCCGTCAGATAGAACAGTCTCAAATACAACTTTTTAATCCTTTTGTTTGACAATATTCCTTGCTGCATTTATTTCGTTTTAATATTTTATTGTAGTTTCATTTAAATCCTTATTCATTACCGGTTGAATAGTTTCTGTCGAGATTTTGCAGCAGGATAATTAATACAAGCTTCCTTCTTATCAGACACAGTACCCTCAATATCCATATCAAAAACATACTTCTTTCTTTCGTTTGCTTTCATCTTTCTTACGTCACTCCATAAACATCACTAGTATGTGGATTATTTGACTGTTATCCTTTTCCTATATTGTTTTTCATATTAATAAATAACACGTTAATTTTAAATGCATAGCCTTCATATATGTGCTAAACTATTATAACAATAACTAAGAATGAAGCTATTATGTGGAAGCGAGTTATTTTGAAACATACCTCATTATATCCCATGAAACCAGCCTCTCCTGTGTAAGGTCCTTTAAACCCAGCTGCTTGGACGGCGGTGACTCCAAACTCTACGTCTCTGGTATTAGGATCGTGCAGGATGAAGGTTCTTCCGTACATCGGAAGGCCGAGTACTAGCTTGTATGCGCTGACACCGTGCTCCAACATGTATTTGATGGTGAATTCCTGAAGGCAAAGAGATAAGTAATGGATTTTTTCACTAGGTTGAATCATGACCATTCCGATTAATAATTACTAGTTAATAATTAATAATAAAAATTTTACTTTTTGTCTTATGCCTCGAATTTTGTGGTTGATAATGTTCACTTATGACTTGTTTTTGTCAAATCTACCCTCCAAATTTTTTGAGCAGGTTCTTTTTTGATTTTTGTCATTTAAGCGTGTATATTAATCACAGGCGTATTATACTGTGTTAGGATTTGTATTGTGATGTATTAACATTAAGTGGAAAGACGTAATCTCTGCCTACCCCCATGGGAAAAAGGCGTGAGTGTATGTATGTATGTATTAACATCCGGAACGCAGCAACAACAAAATGTCATTTGGACAGGCTGGTTCCCGCCAACTCTCTTGTCCTGTCACCGTCTCCATGTGCACATTAATTTCTCAAAGTTGTTAAAGTTGTACAAAAGTATTTAATTTATTTCCACCTTGGATATATATTAAGTATCTAAAGTTTTTGCGTCATGAGTAGTTCAAGGAGACGTTGTTTAAACAATCCAGATCATTTTTGCTATATATGCGGAGAATATGTGTTTAACGATTGTAGAAAAGTTATGTCAGAGTTGGTAAAAAATACCTATATTGAGTATTTTGGGATGCTCTTGGATAAAAATGAGAAGTCCAAGTTGGGCGCCCAATTATATTTGTAAATCGTGTGTATTCCACACACGATTATAAAAAATTGAAAAGATGTTAATAAAAAATAACGTATAATTGGAAAAAAATACATTGAAATTTGATATTTTTCTCGAGTGGTAGAGTATTGCCACTAGGGCTGGATCTAGGGTTGAAGAAGTAAGTTACTCATGTATTACAGATAAAGTTCTCCGTAATATATGTGATGTTTTAGTATGGTATCTATGTAATTAATAATATAGGGATTGTTATACTTATCTGTGGAGTTTTTTGTACTCTACACACAACGTGATTGTAAAACAAGAAAGTTAGTTGAGTTGTAATAAAGTAAGACATTAAATAGATAATCATTTATTCATTCTCAAGAGTTCCTATTCAAAATACAAAAATATAGACATCGTGGTGGTCTGAGAATACGATTTTTGTCAAGGATCACGTTGCCAGATTGGTTCTTGTCTTGGGTGGTTAGAGGGTGGCAGTGGTAGTTAAGTTCAAGACCTTACAATTGCAACAGGGGGATAATGGCACCTGCATAGGTACTGGGCGCTATATCGCGGGAGAGAGATAAAGCGTATTTTTATTATAGCTTATGTGCATCTTAAGTAAACGCTTCTTTTTAAAAATAAAGTTGTATAAACTTAAAAATGATCAGCTAATTTTATTAAGAAGATGGTTAAGAATACAAAACGATTAGGGGAGAATAACTATCGTTAAAAGTTGGAAAATTTAGTTGCACTCTTCAAACATTTAATGGATTCAACCTTTAGCCTAGTCGATATCATACTGAAATGTACTTATATATTTTCATTTACACGGCAGTAAATTATAACATTCATTTTTTGGCAAAGGTTTTACCAAAGGGGGAAAAGTTAACCTTCCTTTTAATACTCACCACACTCAAAACATCTGATTCATCAGCTCCTCGTAAAGGTGCATTCGCCCCCACCTTCCCGTCCCAGGTTCCGTGGTAATCGTAACACATCATATGAATTAGAGTTAGGTATCTGTAACAAAATTATGGGTATGGGTATTCACAGACAGTAGCACTTAGACAATCCGATATTGATTTCCTAATCAATAAATATCTATCGACTGCGTCGTAGGTCCTAAAGTACAAGGTCTTATTTCGTATTTTGACAGCTCCCTGCGATATACTCATCGATATCCACATCGCAAATATTTAAAGCTTATACAATTTATAGTCTGTTTTGACAACTGTCAAAACTATCTGTCTGTTAAACGGACTTCCTTGATTGTGAACACTCTAATAGGATGGCATCAAATGTGCAATCAAATTTGTGGTAAAGTCACAGAAGACATGCAATTCTGTGGAAGTTATATATATGTCGCAGCATTGCAATAGACTATAGCTGTCACAGCATTTCATTCATAGATTATATAGCCATATGATTATTTTCTGGTTTCATTTAAAACGTTAGGCAAATGTTACCTGGGTGAAATCATAGATGGCGTAACTAGAGAAAATGATGTTTTGTTGACATTGACATTTTAGGTACTGGGGAGTTGGACAGATGTTGCGAAAGGTGAATACATTATTGACACAGTTCCTGAACGCATCGGACGTGTCAAGTGAATGCGTGTGGTTACGCCATCTTAAGATCGCCACGTTTTAAATCGATAAACATCTCTTAGATCATAATCAATTTTGCGTTTATTATTACGAATAGTCGTCAAGTATTTCGTAATACAACGGCTGTGCTCATTATTTTTGCGACCGAAGCTTATACGATGGAAAGATTTGAAAAGGAGATCGACAACGCGACATATATATAACATTGTCAAAGTGAATTTATTTATATCCCATTTTATTATTAAATTATTTATTATAATACCTGCTCAGCTTAGCTAGGTCATAGGCAGCATCCATAGTGTCTTTTCCAGCCCCTAAAGCCGCGGTCAGAATGTATCCCCTTGGTTTAAACGCCTCATTAAGTTCCTAAAATTAAAATTATAATTTTGTACGAATTTTGAAAGCTTTAATAAGTAAAATTGATATCAAGAGAACGAACAATGTTACCAATCATCACACCACAACACATAAGTATAGTTATATATAAATAAGTGAGTGCAAATAACTTCGCCAACAAACTGTCTTTACAGTTTGGCGTATATGTAATTTATGTAACATGTGGATATTTGTGGATAAATAAATAATAAAAAAAAAAAAAAACATTCTGTTTTACTTCTAAATAGAGAGTATATACACATCTACTATATAAAAATGAATCGCAACAACGCCTGGACCAATTTGGCCAATTCTTTTTTGTTAATGTTCGTTGAAGTTCAAGGAGGGTTTTTATAATGAGGAAAATTCGAATAATTATCGGAAATACCCTAAAAACAGCCCTTTTATTTTCCCATGCAAACGTTTTCTAACTAAAACGTACAGTCGAATTGAGCTTTATTGTTATTGTATAAAGTTCATATTGCAAGCACTCACTGTTGTCTAAGCAATGAAGGTGTGTTCCTAACATCAAAGAGTCAATTTGCGCTTTATTAACGCTACATATAGTTGAAATTCAATCATATCTATCAAAACAGTGTGCGTGCGTGCGTTGGAGCACAGAATACATCGTTGGAGGATTTAATGTCACGTTCCAAAATTGAATAGCCACAAAATGTAATAGGTCATTTAGACTTTTTTTGCGATTTGGATGGCTATGCGACATTATCTATAAAATAATTAGGAACAAAAAACTGCCACTGTACAAATCTTTTTGACAGGACGAAGTCTGTCGGGTCCGCTAGTCTACTATATAAAAGTAAGTCGGGTTTTCCTTCCTGACGCTATAACTCCAGAACGCACGAACCGATTTCCACGGTTTTGCATTCGTTGGAAAAGTCTCTGGCTCCGTGAGGTATATAGCAACGAAAATTCAGGAAAAATTTCAACAGAAAAGCGGGAAAATCTTTTTTTACATACAGCGAGACATTTGAGACATTTGACAGGACAACGTCTGTCGGGTCAGCTAGTTCAATATATATTTTGTTACAAAGCTATGTTAGAGAGATTAGACACGATACATTTATTGTAGCGCCCTTCATGTAATGCGTGTACAATTTATTTTTAGAACAAATAGACTGCACGAATTGTTTTTAAACGGTAAGCGATTACCTGACAACGTATAAATAATATTAAGAGTTAATATTTTTTTTATGAGATTCTATTAGACAGCTGTCTGTTTAAAAATATTAATTATGTTGACATTACTATTTCAGTTTACTCTAGCTGACCTGTGCCTAATTCGTTGGGCATAATATTAATAATCCCCGAAGCGAGCACAAATGCGACCGAATTAAACCCGAAGCCATCGCGCACCGTTCGCTGTCCGTTTTTTCTCTGATTCATTTTTCGGTTTTTTATATAACTTATGACACTCAGCAATAACGTGGCTTTCTATTGGTAAAAGAATTTTTAAAATCGGTTCAGTAGATCCCGAGATTACCCTTTACAATTTAACAAATATACAAACACAAAAATTTTACATCTTTATAATATTAGTATAGATGATGATAAAAATGTATTAAGTCTGATTATATATGTATATTATGATATGAAATTATAATTTTCATTAATTTCTAAACACATGTCGCTACTGCGTTCATAAATCTCTACTCATTTCAGTTGGGGTTTTTAATTCAAACACTTACCCTAGCCCAAAGTAAGCACTATAATGTTTTTGTAACGGGATTGAGGATAACGGATAGTCATACATATATAAATATTTTTCATAGAAATATATATAATCCATTGCTTCTTTTAAACGCAATGCAAAGGAACACTATCTATCTAGCTTGTCGTAGATTACCTTCTGCATATTATCATATTATATATGTATATAATATGATAATGTGCAGAAGGGGTGTATATGTGTTTGTATATATATATATATATATATATATATATATATATATATATATATATATATATATATATATTATATATATATATATATATTATAGCTTTTGCCCACGGCTACATATGGGCGGAAGTCGGTTTATGGCGCGAAGGTTTTATCGCGCTTCCCGTGGGACTATCCGTTTTTCCCAGATAAAAAATACCGCTTTTAATTTTATAGCATATATATTTCTTAATAATGTACATAAAAATGACTCTCCTGTAATTTTATATAAATATATATTTTAATCCTATGTGCCCGCTAATTGTAATTTTCATGCAACATCTAGGGTTGGGTGAAATTAATCTTTCTGCGAGATTAGTCCGCATTTAAACTAGGTAATGTTTATCTGTATCTAGAAGTATTTTTATTGTTATTTTGTTCAATAAAGAGTTCATAAACAACCATGACTAAGCCGCAAATCATGATACAAACATCTACCTCCACCAGGACTCGAACCCGGGACCTCAGAGATGACGACGCCTTGAAACCTTCTGGTCGTCGTGGTCGTCTGGTTAGGAGCCAAGACATAAAAATTAAGAATATATAATAATAAATAAATATTTCTTACATTTACACCTAGCCCAAATTAAAGCTCTGTGGGATCTAGGGTAACGGATAGACATAAATATATTATACATATATAAATATTTTTAATAAAAATATATATTAACAACCAACTCCTTGGCTGATGACAAACAGTTATTTTATGGATAAAAATCGGGTGTGGCTGTGCCGGGGCACACGGCCGTTGGTTTTAACGTGAAACAAAAAAAAAAAAAACAAGATTGACAGTGTTTTAAGTATTTTAGCGAGCTGACTATATAAGTGAAATATTCATACCACATTTTTGTTTCTAAGAGTAATAGTTTTAATTATTAAGGTACGATGATAATATATATAAACCTGGGTCTTTAAAATCCCGCCGAAACATACGGGATGTTTCGGCGGGATTTAAAAGAAGTTTCACGTCAAAAGAAATTTAGGGAAGTTGACTATTTAAGTTTATTCTGGAACAAGCTCGAAGTTATTCTCGTTACTCACTCATCGGAAGATACTGTGAGATTGTCTTTGGGACTCGAGGGAAGATGACAACACAATATTATAATACCTACATTGATATAATACAATTATATATAATAATAAATACACTTACACCAATTAGCCTAGCTCAAAGTAAGCTCTGGGCTTGGCTTCTGTTATATAGGGTAACGGATAGACATACATATAAAAATATATTTCATAGAAATATATATTAACCATGACTAAGGTAGAAATGCACGCATTCATCACATAAGCATCTGCCCCCACCGGGACTTGAACTCGGGACCTCAGACGCGACACCTTGAAACTGGTGTACTAATTGCTAGACTACGAAGGCTGTTATTAATGGAGGCTGTGTAATAATATATTACTTGATAAGATATGGACACTTACCCTGACCAAAGCCACGTAATTGGCTTTGTCTTCTGGTCTCCCGTCCCTCCTAGCTGGGTACTCCCAATCCAAGTCGAGTCCATCGAAATTGTATTTACTGAAGAAGGTATAATTACACTTTATTATGAAAATTAATTCTATCTATATGATATTAAGTGATTTTTTTCGTATTATTATTTCTTTTACTAATAACTTTGTATGGAGATTTTAAAGAATTTGCCATTTCGGTATTAACGTTACCGAGAAAAAATCTATAATTTAAAGGCATGGAAAATTGCTTTCAGATAGTTATATACAGTAAAGTACAAAAGCCAGAAACTATTAATTGAATATTTGTGTTTTAATTAAAAATAATCTCTGACCGTACTGCAATTAAAACTTACTAGATATTTATTTACGGTCAAAATATTATGCAAAATAAAATCTATGGATAAAGCAAACTCTTAAAATTTTCCATACAAACTGGTATTTTCACGAGTAAATGCCTATTATTAAACAAATAATTAATGATAATAATAAATGTCGCTTATTTCACGTGGTTTTATAACACACGGTCCTTTATAAGGGTCCTTTATTAACTGAGAGCGTAGAGTGTACCAACTGGGTCCAATTTCTATATGCACTATGAGAAATGCAGCTGAAGACTATACTCAGATGCACAGAAACTATTGTCATTACTGATCAAAACATTTGTGGACTGCAGTTCGCTTTTGGTGGTATAATTATTATTAAATTATTAATTTTATATTTATGAGATATAGTGTGTGTAACTACGTCGAGTCTTTACGTCGTCGATCCCACAGTGCCTAAAGACGAAAGTCTTCAATCAGTGCGTCCTACCCGTAATGACTTACGGAGCCGAAACGTGGACACTGACGGCACGACTAGTCCAAAAGTTCAGAGTCGCTCAGCGGGCTATGGAAAGGGCTATGCTCGGCGTTTCTCTGAGGGATCGCATCAGAAATGAGGTGATACGTCAGAGAACCAAAGTCATCGACATAGTCCACAGGATTAGCAAACTGAAGTGGCAGTGTGCTGGCCATGTTAGCCGTAGAACCGATGGCCGTTGGGGCAAACGTGTTCTAGAGTGGATACCGCGAAACGGCAAACGTAGTGTAGGACGTCCTCAGGCAAGGTGGAGTGATGATTTGCGCAGGACGGCTGGCAGGAGCTGGATGCGAGAAGCCGAAAATAGATCTCAGTGGCGTACACTCGAAGAGGCCTATGTCCAGCAGTGGACGAAGAGGGGCTGATGATGATGATGATGATGATGAGATATAGTGAGAGAGAGACTGAGAGATTCACTCACTCGAGGAAGGCCATGATGCTTTTGATGAACCTCTCCCTGGTTTCCGGGGTGGCGGCCATCTTAGAATAGTTAAGAGAGCCCTCCGTCCACCCGCCGATGGCGATGGTGACCTTGAGGTGCGGGTAGCGTTTCTTCAGACCTACCAACCGCTTGTAGCCGCCTTTACCGTAATCTATCTCCAAGTCTTGCCATGGATCTGGAAAATGAGTAATTCAACGAGTATTAGCTGACCCGAATTCCAAATAACTTTTATTTGTAAAAGTGCGCACGATCTTAAATTATTACTTGTACAAAATGTGTATAATAAAAAACGTTTGGTAACTGTGGGACGATGATAACCTTACGCTAAACTTCGGAAATTAAATATAAGATAGTAAAAAGAAACCAAGTGTGCATATGGTCCAAGAGGAAGTGAAACTTTCTTTCGTTCCATCTGTATGTATATATATACAGGGCGTCCCACGGCCATGCCACACGGAGGGAAAGTATATTAAATATTGAACGTAGGATATTTTATTAAAAGAAGACATCATTTTATTTTTAATAATAAGTAGAACTGCATTCACAGATTTTTTAAAAATCGCCTACTTCGACCGGGAATCGAACCCGACAAATGTGATAGAAAAATTACTTGTATTTTATAATAGCGTTTGAATGGGCTACTCATAAGCATTATTTTTTCCTAATAACTTAGCATATTAAATGAAACTAAAATTATAAAATTTTTCATTTTATTTTAATTTTGTTCAGGGGAATTTCCTCTGACTTGGCCATGCTTCCAACAATTAACATTATCATTTCAAAGACCTACCCAGTTGAGATATGAGATTTCCGTGGTGTGAGTACATAATAAAGAAATACATGAAGTATGTATGTACTTGTATGCATTTCTTCATGTGCTCACAATTACCATGCAACTGGCTGATATTAGTAAAAATAAATAATTCGAAAGTGGAACACGTAAATTTTCAAGCGTCTGTTCTTTTGTTTATTGTAAGTTTCATTTTCGTCTATTAGCAATTTTTGTGTTAATTTACTTACCATGGCGTACCAAAATAATTTGGATTTAATAGAAGCATACTTTTCAAATCACAAAGACATTTCATTAGCTTTGCGGTGGTACCGCGAAAGATATCCCGATAGACGCACACCATCTCGATATGTGTTGAAAAGAATGGTGGATAATTTAACAAATTTAGGACGTTTTGATCATCGCTTAGAGAAACCACAGCAGCAGATAATAAACGTCAGCGATGATGAACTCAACATTCTGATTTACTTTGAAGCGTACCCGAAGAGTTCAGAGATAAATTATTTTTTTTTTAATAAAATGATAAATTTTATGATCTTAGTTTCATTTAATATGCTAGGTTATTTAGGAAAAAATAATGCTTATGAGTAGCCCTTTTAAACGCTATTATAAAATACAAGTAATTTTTCTATCACATTTGGCGGGTTCGATTCCCGGTTGAGGTAGGCGATTTTCAAAAAATCTGTGAATGCAGTTCTGCTTATTATTAAAAATAAAACGATGTCATCTTTTAGTAAAATATCCTACGTTCAATATTTAATATACTTTCCCTCCGTGTGGCATGGCCGTGGGACGCCCTGTATATGTATAATATGTGTGTGTACAATATATACATAAACATATATATAAATATTTAATACTTTATGTTTTCATTGGTAATTTAATATTTTTGAAGAGATCTTTTATTTTTATTCTTTATTTTATTATGTACTTAGATATACGGAACGTATTTGGCTATAAGAGGAACAGAGAAAGAAATTGTAACTGCTCTCTTTTGCTTATATTCCCCATTTAATTCCCGTTCGCCTCGCCCGATCAAACTTTTCGTAACTCCCCTAGTCAAGCGTGCGTAAAGAAGTTTCACTTCAAAAAAGTATAATGGTAAAACAAGGCCAGTAAACTTCGATTCGGCCAAAGTTCCAACCTACATGATCATATCAATTCAAACGAATGTTATTTTATTACCGATTTATTTTTTGTTTTAATTTTTACCTTCATTTCGCGGGGGATAATGTAATAATTAATTATGTTCTAAAAAGGTACCAAATAGCTTTAAGACCTTAAGTTAAATTTTATTTGTAACGAAATAGTCACGAACCATGAACTAAGCAGGTGGGCATTCCACAAGTAAATAAACATATGTATATACTCGTATATACATATATATATATACATATATATATATATATATATATATATATATATATATATATATATATATATATTATATATATATATATATACATATATATATACATACCCAAACTTTTGATAGTCAGTTTCTCAGCATCCAATCCAGCGAAAGAATACACCAGGTGTGTGCATAGGGAAGGCTCCAAGTCTTCGATGAGGAATTTCCCTCCATCCGGTCGGTACGCGGCCCAGGATGCCACGTAACATACCACAACCTTATCGTGCATAGGACCTGGAACAGATAATAAATCTCGATAAATCTATCTAAGGTAGAGAGCGTTTAGATACTTAATCGTAGAATAAAGTCAAATAAATATATGTCTGTATAGGAGTGAACATAAAATAGTCAATTAAATTGAGTATCTATCTAGGAGTTAAAAGAAAACAGTGAAATTAATTTTTTGTCTATGTAGGAGTGAAGAGGAAACAGTGAATTAAGTACGCAAAGGTGAAAAAAGAACTGTCCATTGAACGTACACCACGCTATGCAGGAATTAAAAAATAGTATGATCTGAATCTATTATTTATCTAGGAATGAACAGAAAGCACTTAAATGTATGTAGTGTTTAAGCAGCAGTGAAAAAGCAGTAAAATTTATCTATTGTCTATATAAGAGTGAAAAGAAAACAGTAAATTGAATCGATCGAGTGATCAGTTTCTACACAACGGGTCACAGGTTTAAGTCCCGCACAGATATTTTGTATGACCTACAAAATTTGTTCTGTTCTGGGTGTTTGTTCATGTGAGATTTCCGTGTTTGTGACTGCATCTACGACACAGGATGAAAATCTTAGAATAGGAGATAAAAATGATAAGATAGATTCTTAAATGGCATCTTCTGAATCTATCTTGGAGTGAAAAGAAAGTAGACGACTGAATCTAGTGTCTATGAAGGAATTAAATAAATTAAATGTTCTAGGAGGTAGTACCAGGGTCGTCTGCATGGGTACCTCCGTCTTACCTATTTCCGCTGCCAAACAGCAGGGTTCGCTTTGCTGTGTTCCGGCGTGAAGGGTAAGATAGGCAGTGAAATTACTGGGTACTGTGACTTTACATCTTATGTTACAAGTTGGCAACGTACACTGTGGTTCTTATGAGGTTTGCAGATTTGCTGCGAATCTCGTGGGAACCACATGTACTATAGGCGACTGTTACCACTTACCATCAGGTGGGCAGCCTGCTTGTTTGTCAACTTTAGCAAAAAAAAAAAAAAAAGTTAATTTTACTATAAATATTGTTGAAAGCATATCATTTTGATCCACTGACCAGAGGATTGATTTTTGAAAATATCTTTTGGTCCATTGTCTTTGGAAGGCGGGCACACTCAAGCGTTGTTGCCTGTCTAGTGACCCTACCGTGAGGCTGGCGTGGTGAAGTCTCTCTGCCTGGGGGACTGTCCAGGGTTCTCGGACAGTCCCTCCTATGGCGGTAGCTTGACCAACTCTTGGTAGAGCCGGCCCCGGGACACATGGCGATCGAATCGCGAGAGTGTACCCCGCCATGTGCCCCATATGGGCCCAGAGAACTCGGGGTGTTTTAGTGGGTAGGCCGGCCCTCTTGACCGGAGAGCCCCATACACGGTCGCGCCTTGCCAGAGCGGTGTCATGGTGCATAAGGTCGCAATTTCCCCTCTCAAAAAAAATGGTCCATTGTCTTGTCATGTGAACTCTGTCATGTAAACTTTACAGATATAAAATAATTTCGCAGAATTATACATTTAGCGGCTGACTCAGTCTGGTAGGCTTTGTAAGTCACTCACTGAGTCAGCTCGTAACTATTTCCAAGTACCAATAACAGAGATTAAATAATTTGAAGGCATTCTATATTATTGTTTGTTTTTATAGAATAGATTCAAAAACGACTGAACTAATTTTGACGAAAGTTTGTATAGGCAAAGACTTTACGCAGGAAAATATTATTATAGGAAAATCCATTATAACGCAACCGGTCAGCTAGTGTACAAAAATCAATGAATAGAATTCCCACAAGGAAAATAAATAATACAGACCGAATCGAGGTATACAATTAATATCATAAATACTATAAAGTGACTCTATATAAAATATCGTTACTAATTTAAAGGGATTATATGACTAAGGTCTCAAATATATCAACGGTTTCAAGGACTTTCCAGAAGAACTCTTTTAAGCAGAATTATGTTATAAATTATATATTATACTTTTATCACCCATAAAAGGTAAATTATATTGTTTACACGTGTATATAACAAAACAAACACGCTTGTTTATAAATTAAAAAAAAAAAGATCTCTTTTATACTTCCATACAAATTCTCTCTGAAACGGCTCATTATCAAGACAATAAGAGTTTTGCGAGAAATGAAAGGATGTATTTAATAATTTGTATTGTTTGTTTTTAATTACTTTAACATTCTTTTATGTAATAATGACATGATATGTCATTATGAAAAATTACAATAATAAAAATAAAATTAAGCTTGCATCATCGCTGACATCAGGATACTTTTTACTATTGAAGAAATATTAGTAAATGTTGTGTTATTTACATATATACTTTTTTAATTATTTTGTAATTTTATTCGTATATAATTTAATGAAGATCTACAGAATATACTATACAATATTATTTAATTCAATACTTTAAAGTTATACCAAATATATACTACATGTACAGGTTTGTCTGGCACGTTCTATTTATTTAATGAATAATAAAAAGTATAACACAGGTTACATTCAATTTATACAAAAAAAAATGTATTGAACCTTAAAATCTAGGTTGAAACCCAAGATATTAACTACCTCAACTATTAATATGCATCAAAATATCGACTGTCAAATTTAATAAAAAAAAAATACAAATGGACAGAATATGAAACATGGAATGCATTCTAAAACTATCAAATTAAAGTATACAGACAGAGGAAATTCGACGCATTGTAATCTGTTAGGTTATTATACTATGAGTTTACATTCGTTTGCAAACGACATCGACGGCGTGTATTTGTGTATGAAAACTTTGTACAGCGCCCCTAGTGCAACGTAATTGTACTATT
The DNA here is from genome assembly GCA_036419045.1 of Scirpophaga incertulas. NCBI lineage: Eukaryota > Metazoa > Arthropoda > Insecta > Lepidoptera > Crambidae > Scirpophaga > Scirpophaga incertulas. The sequence continues at coordinate 21,146,448 of CM071636.1, read as the reverse complement.
TCTTCATATTAAATTGACATCACTTCTGTAGTTTGTTATAGCTATAGCTAACGACAGCAAACTCGTGGTAGAGCCACAGATTGCCTCTCGATGTTTTCTTTGAGATAAGTGAGCAAATGAAACATTGGTATCACTGCCATGGTACTAGTTTACTAGTACCGAAACCACAGACAAACAATATCGGAGTTCATTCATCCTTTTTGTTTACGATTTGTCTCAAGTCAATCTGAATAAGGATATAGAGTTCTCTTCTTATAAAAACAATATGTGCGTGTCGATTAATTTATTCTTAGCCACTGATTGACAGACATTATGAACGTGACGCGATTAGAAAGGTCCCATCGGCGAAAACCGAGGAAGCGTTACGCTTGAGCGAGCCTCACCAAAGATTACCTGTTTGGAGTACTACCTCCATAACAAACGAACGCGAAAGGTCATTGACTACTTATTTTAGTATTCTAACATTAGACTTAGACTGCTTTGTCACTAATATAAGCTGTTTATCCATTTTACGCTGACTAGCAGACAATCTCATATAAAGTCGCAGACATCTGTTGATGAGCTGGATTAACAACTAACAATTAATTTAAACTACTTCCAAAAAGAAGGAGGTTCTCAATTCGACTTAATTTTTTTATGTTTGTTACCTCAGACTTTTCGACGACTTACCCAAAGCAATTTTGAAAAGCATATAAGTCTTAAGTTTGTGTTTAGTATGTGTACGATAATTGGACAAATAACTATAGGGTTATTTGTTCAATTGTCGTACTTACTTGGCGTGATATTGATCACGTAGAGTATACGACACTTGGACAAATAACTATTGAGTTATTTGTCCAATTGTCGTACTTACTTACTTGGCGTGATATTGATCACGTAGAGTGTACGACACTTGGACAAATAACTATTGAGTTATTTGTAAAAGTACGAGAATTGGACAAATAACTCAATAGTTATTTGTCCAAGGGTCGTATACTCTACGTGATCAATATCACGCCAAGTAAGTAAGTACGACAATTGGACAAATAACTATTGAGTTATTTGTCCAATTGTCGTACTTACTTACTTGGCTTGATATTGATGACGCCGAGTAAGTAAAAAGGAAAAAAAGGAAATTGACAAATAATGATAACGATAATATAATGTAGGCTCGTCATTATATTATTGTTACTATTTTGACAATGATTGTTCATTGTCAAAATAATAACAATAAATTGGCACGACATATTTAATTGCTGTTTTGATCGTAAATCGTAAATTCACGGTGTTACCATCTCCTGCCTCATGGCTATTAAAATATATCTTTATATCAAAAATATATATTTATTCGTTACTCTAAGTCCCATATAGTGCTTTGTTAGAAAAATCAATGTTAGTGTAAAAAAATATTGAAGAAAACACGGTCTCAAGGTCATAATGTACAGTGTGGTGTGTAGTCGTATGTACTTATTCGTCATTGCTACAGTTACTTTAAAATAGGGCTGCGCCAAAACTTTAGTGACCTCAATATTAAATGGTCTCTATCTGCATAATAATACTGTCCACATGATTGTCACTGAGCACTGATAGTTTCCACAAAACAAAGGAACAGTTACCGTGAAATGTTGAGGTGATAGTATCTTTACTGTGATTAATTTAAGATTGGATTTAGCTTGCACAACCAGTGCTTTCAAGGTGTCTGGTGACGAGAATTGTTTTCTATTGCTATTTAGGTTGTGCGCCGGTGTTTCTGTTCGAATGCCGTTTTATCCAATTGTAGAGTGTAAGTATTTTCATTTTCTCATTTATACAGTAACAAAGAAAACAAACTTTATGAAATTCTTTAATTAGACTATTAATTATGTAAAGATAATAAATTAAAAATTAAACTTGTTTTTAAATTTGAAATTAAACTATTGGTGAAATTTAATTGTAATTAAAAGTTGTGTTGTTTCGGTTCAAACATTAGTACTAACAAAAAAAAATTTTAAATAAAGAAAGTTATATAACTTTACTGAAATTATTATTTTATTGTTATAACTATTCATTATTAGTGTTCGTCATAATTTGTTATTCCATATAAGATACAGATTATAAGATCAAAATCTCGTCATTTTTCTGTGAGATGGTTAGAAATTCCAAATTCATTTGAATCCGTCATACTGATCATGAGTGATCCAGATTAGGTTATCCAAGAAAGTCGCGGTCACAAGTCAGGTGGAGATACTATAGTTGTAAATCAACGCTTAACTCTCAACTGTGTAGCTACTATGAGTTTACATTCGTTTGCAAACGATATCAACGGCGTAAATTTTTATATGAAATTTCTTTACAGCGCCCCTAGCGGCGTAATTCTAATATTTTTACATATTAAATTGACACAACTTCTTTAGTTTATTACACGTTACACGTAAAATACCTATTCAAAACGATAGCAATCTCATGATAGAGCCACTGAATTGCATAGACGGCGTCATACGCGTTGATGCTTCTACTTAATTTTGATCCTAAACTCTTAGTTAGACACGAGACTACGCCGTCGGTGCCGTACTCCCGCACCTCGAAGCTTGGCTCCACGGGAAGGAGGAGATACTCACCGGCACGGCTGCTTCGGTGAGTATTTGTGTCGAATAGGACGGGAGGGATCGACACATTACCACCACTGCGTATCCGACCTCGACTCGGCCCAGCACACACTGGCGGAGTGCCCCGCGTGGGCCTCCGAGCGCCGAGTCTTGGTCGCAGAGATCGGGCGAGATCTGTCTCCGCCGGCATTGATTGCGGCAATGCTGGCGGACGAGGGAGGTTGGAGGGCTGTAGCCTCCTTATGTGAAGCAGTGATGCTCCAGAAGGAGGCCGCCGAGCGGGGTCGGGAGATGGCCGATCCCACTGCGCGGCGCTGCGGCGCTGGACCACGCCCCTTCCGTGGCCGGGGGGCGTCGTCGGTGGAGGAGACCAGGGGAGGTAGTGTGACTCCCCCGAGGAGGGCTCCCCTGTATCGACGGGGGAGCGGAGGCTGGGGGTTCCCGGAAGTAGCTTGGTGTTCCCGGGGCTCCCTATATGCTTGAGGAAGGCCATCCCTGAGGTTTTTAGTGGGTAGGCCTCTCCCTTCTGGGGAGGAGAGCCCCACATAAATGCCGGCTCGCCACAGCCGGGGTATGCAATTTAATGCATTTTCCTCAAGGGGAACAAAAAAAAAAAAGGACACGAGACTACGTCATGCTTCTTGGTGGAGACAAATATTAGTGGTAAATGATGTACGAGTATTTGTTTAACGTTGGATATAAAGTTGAAAATCGGTTCAAAATATCAAATATGTACAATATTTGGTTAGTTAAATGTGCTGTTGTGCATACAAAATATAAGTACAAAAAATTCTTTCTTTTTGTTACAAAAAACGTCGCGCTACTCTAGGATTTACATCCTGTGCTCGGGGTGCAGTCGCAAACATATAAATCTCACGTACATAAATATTCAGACCGGAACAAATTTTTGTAAGTCATATAAAACATCTATAGTGTTTCGGGAATTGAACCCGTGACCCGTTGCGTAAAAGCCAATCACTCACCGTCGTGAGTGAGACACTAAATGTGTCGTCATATCCTTGACTTGAATGCTTTTATGTAACGTATCAAGCACTAACTTTCAAAACTCGTAGACATCGCCGTCAGTACATATTCTCACGTTTGTATTAACTGGGAGACACTGTGATTGTATTTCTCAAAGAAATATTGCTCGTAAATTAATTATCACCGTTTTCACAGACAATATCATATAAGTTGGTGATTTATTATAAGCACTAATATTGATTTTATAATCCTTATAGCTTTCCCGTAGAAATAAAGAAACAAAAAGATGTTGTTTCGTGGTAATCCTCTGTTGTTCCCATGGTCTAAGCCTGTATAAAGTTTCACAAAATCGTTCGCGTAACAAAGAAAGGATTTAGTTAACACAAAATAGCAATTGAGCATTTTCTAGTTTTAGCACACATTTGAATGCTGATGTTTTTTTTTTATTTTCACATTCCAACTACTGTTTTTTACTCGAACCTTATAGCAGTTTGAAATATAAACCTTTACAAACGATTTGGTGTTATTTTATTAACTATTTTTTTACGTTTCAATTGCAAATGCGCCCTATCAATTATGATTTCATATCTTTATGAAAAACTAGCGGAACCGACAGACATCGCGTCCTGTCAAAAAGATTAGTAATGTGGCATTTTTTGTTCCTACTTATTTTATAGATAATAACGCATAGCAGCACATTTTGTGACTATTCAATTTTGGAACGTGACATTAAATCCTCCAACGATGTATTCTGTGCTTCAACGCACACACACACACTTTTGATAGATATGATTAAATTTCAACTGTATATAGCGTTAATAAAGCACAAATTGACTCTTTAATGTTAGGAACCCACCTACATTGCTTAGACAACAGTGAGTGTTTGCAATATGAACTTTATACAATAACAATAAAGCTCAAATCGACTGTACGTTTTAGATAGAAAACGTTTGTATCTGGAAAAAAGGGCTGTTTTTAGGGTTTTTCCGATAATTATTCGAATTTTTCTCGCCGTAAAAACCATCCTTGAATTTCAGCGAACATTTTAAAAATGAATTGGCCAAATTGGTCCTGGCGTTGTTGAGTTCACAACAACTTCAACTCATTTTGCGATTAATTTTTATATACATATAAAACAAGATTTAAGCACGCAACTAAACAGAGATTAAACTAATAGCATAATGTTAAGATTAAAAAATTGCTTTCACAAATTTATAAGCGGTAAAGTAAAAAATCCCGAAACTATAAATTGTACACAAAAACTGGTACGAAATGGTCAATGTAATGCAGTGTTAAATAATCTTATGTCATGTAATATAAAAGTTATTAACTTAGATGTACGAGAAATCATAGGCAAAGACTTATTATATACATCCTTACCTACTATAAGTAAGAAATTACGTTACGTACGCGTTATACGTACTTTAAGAAGGATTATGTAAAGTTGGTATGCACTTGGTTTTGTTATAATTGCTGTTCTTCAATAAATATTGTATTTAAGCATAGCAGAGTACGCTTGTTGTAACTTGTAACTTATAACCTTTTCAACGCATCTGTGACTTTTTTTTTTATTGCTAAAGTTGACAAACAAGCAGGCTGCCCACCTGATGGTAAGTGGTAACAGTCGCCTATAGTACATGTGGTTCCCACGAGATTCGCAGCAAATCTGCAAACCTCATAAGAACCACAGTGTTCGTTGCCAACTTGTAACATAAGATGTAAAGTCACAGTACCCAGTAATTTCACTGCCTATCTTACCCTTCACGTCGGAACACAGCAAAGCGAACCCTGTTGTTTGGCGGCGGAAATAGGTAAGACGGAGGTACCCATGCAGACGACCCTGGTACAGAGTCTACCTCCTAGTAAAACTCCTAGTAGACTCTGGTGTTGCGGGTGTTTATGGGCAGCGGTTATCGCTTACCATTAGGTGGCCCTTTGCTCGTTTGTTCTATAAAAAAATGTAATAAAATTAGAGAGATTGTTTTAAAATATGTAAATCCTATTAGCACACCTGAGTATGTTGCCAATTCATGACACACGATGTCATAAGTTGACCACAGTTAGTAGCTAATAGTTAAGATAACTAGTAGGTCTATATACGTCTGAAATTAATAAGCTATGTTCAATCCAAGATTGATACACGCAGATCGGCCTTCTATCTGCGTCTCAATATAAAAAGTCGTCATCCGCAATCCTCTTTGTGGTATGATAGCCCGTCATCTTTTCCCACTACGGCTGTTCCGTATCTCGCAGAACTACATTTTTTTGGTAAATATTTTATGGAGTATGCAATAAAATATACTGAATAATTATTTTTTGTAATAAGGATAGAGTGAGGTATGAATATAACAGGGGAAGTCTGAAAGTAGGTTCTGTTGTTGATAAATTGCGAGAAAGGAGACTTCCCTGGTATGGTCACGTATTAAGAAGAGATAATATACACACACACACACACACACACACACACATATATATATATATATATATATATATATTATATATATATATATATATATATATATATATATATATATATATATATATATATAATATAATATATATATATATATATATATATAATATATATATATTATATATATATATATATATATATATATATATATATAATATATATATATTATTTTTTTCTTACACTTACACCAATTAGCCTAGCCCAATGTAAGCTCTGTAAGGCTTGTGTTATAGGATCTAGGGTAACGGATTGACATACATATATAAATATATTTGATAGAAATATATATTAACAGCCATGACAGAGGTACAAATGATCGCATTCATCACACAAACATCTGCCCCCACCGGGATTCGAATCCGGGATCTCAGAGATGACGACACCTTGAAACCGGTACTCTAACCACTCATGTCATTAGGAAAATTATCGACGTTAAAGTCGTGCAGGGAGAGGAAGAGGAAGAGGAAGAACGAAGAAAAGATGGACTGTGTGAAATATGTTGAAGATGAGAGCGAGTATCAAAGTAAGCGACAATAATAATAATATTTGTTTAATTACTTCTAAAGTCAATATTACAATTGTTTTTAGCTTAACTTATATGTATACACGTATTATATAACTGTGAACATACCTGAACCAGGATTAAACTGTATCTCAGGCTTGTAATTACAAAATAAAAATATAAACACATAAATCAAATGCAAAATGTATAGTATATCTGATTAATAACTAAATTTAAACAAACTAAGAAAGAGATAAAAATATTAATAAAAATACAAATTATTTGGTAACTAGTAATAGTTTCTCTGTATCGTCATACGACATAACTTGAAGTACTTCTTGAAGAAGTATTTTAGCTTTATGATAGGTACAATTAAACATAAATAGCTTGGCGTTTAATCTATTATATAGTATAGGTCCCAGGAATACATAAAATCTGACCAAGAAAGTATGCTTAATTCCTATATTTTGAGCACAAACAATATCCCTTTAAAGTGATGAGTCATAGAGTGGAAGAGCTAATGTTGCGCAGGCTCTAATTAAAACAGCGAAAAGAGCAGATGGAAGAATAAAATTTTATGGAATTATGATTATAAATAAAGAACGTGTTTTTATTTTCAAATATATGCGTCATTGAACAAAACTTTTTTAGGTCGGTTATCAAACAAAACGATCAAACGGAGCTTTATGGCTCCGGCTTGTGACTGCTTCGATTGTCATCTATTTGCATAGTATTTTTGTATTCATTGAAAATGTTTGTAGCTAAAGTACTTTTAATACCTAATTTGCATATCCTACGTGATCAGTGTCTCTGCAATATATTTTCGTCTTCATTAGTTGAAAAAAAAGCTTGTTTTTAAAAAGCTTTTTTTTTTCTTTAATTTTTTTTTCTAATTATTCTTGGCAAGGCCTTTTATTTGATACCTATATTGTAGGAGTGCATTAAAAATAATTGGTCCGCCATATTGGATACGCCGCCATGTTGGATTTAGAATGACGTCACATTATTTTTCTAGTTATTCTTGGCAAGCCCTTTTATTTGATACCCCTATTGTAGGAGTGCATTAAAAATAATTGGTCCGCCATATTGGATACGCCGCCATGTTGGATTTAGAATGACGTCACACAGTTAATCATGCATTGAATTTCTCTAACTTCTCCAAATTACTACCATCATTGTTTGAGATTAAATTCAATGCCAACTTTTATCACGACAATGAAAATTTGGATCGAAAACCAATCGAAATTAGCGTCAAAATTGGATACACTCGAAATGTTTTCGAACAGAGGTTAATTCGTACCCACAGACAGTATTTATAATCTGTGCATATGTTATTGACAGTCACATACAATTATGATTGGAATTGAAATTGTTTGGTTGTGAGTTTGGTTAGACTAGAATCGCACTCTTCAATAGTTAAAAATGGATTAAGATTGTTTATTACTTCCGAGCAATTGTTATCCATTCGCGTATGTTTGGCGTGTAATATTTGCTAACTTCTTCTTCTTCTTTTGGGTTTGATGGCGGTGCCCATAGGATTTCGCCAACCTCGAGTTTTTTTGCTTAGAATACTATTTTTAATTAAAGTATGCGCGACTCATGTTATTATCCAGGCCGTGAAAGTACAAGTGAATGCAAAATTAAAATTAAACAAGACAAATAAAAAACAATATACCCTGTTCGCTGTCTATAAATAAATATATAAAAAAGCTAAAGAGCGGAAACCATATCAGAGAATAAAAAGATACCAATTAAAGTTTAATACGATTGTAGAATAAATAATGACAAAGAATATTGATGAACGGTGAATTAACATAAGAAAGAAGAGAGTTAAATTGACACGACTTAGGGATATAAGGGGGAATGACATCATACAAAGAATATGAATATTTTGTACAATCGAAAAATATGTGATCAGCCGAACCTTCGTCCAAACCACACTCAATATTTGCTAACATTCAGAACCCAAAAGAATGACAGAGTATGTTGCCCAGTATGACATAAGATGTCATAATCATAAGTTGGCAACAAAGTTGATGTTATGTAAGATAGTGAATACTCTGTCGCAAGAAGTTCAGAATCTTTGTAACAATCTCTACATAATAAGCACCGGTTCATCACATTGTCCAATAGAAAAAGTTGACATTAGCTTAGCTTTATTAGCGAAATAATGCTTCGGTCGGCATACGCAATACCCAAATTAGGAATTATAAAATTTTAGTATGAGATTTGAAGTTTATGTATTATTTTATTATTATTTATATATTTTGACGACCTCCATAGTCTGGCGGATGGTACACCGGTTTCAAGATGTCGCCATCTCCGAGGTGCCGGATTCGAATCCCGTGGGGACAGATGTTTGTGTAATGAATACAAGCATTTGTACCTTAGTCATGGTTGTTAAAATATATATGTATTACTATCAAAAAATATTAATATATGTGTATGTCTATCCGTTATCTTAGATCCCATAACACAAGCCGTATAGCGCTTACTTTGGGCTAGGCTAATTGGTGTAAATGTAACAATTATTTATTTATTTAAATGCCAGTATTTTCTTATATTTTAGAGAAAGTTATATATAATAATGTTAGTCCCTTTATTGTGTTGATCTATCTTATGTGCAATCACATTCATAATAGATATACATCGCTGACTTAGCAAAGATCAATAGATTTCGTTATTTAATATATGGTTCAGCTTACTTGGTTATCGTCAGCGCTATGCGGTCGCGTCGCTAAATATAAATATATTTCCAAATATTTATTATCTTGTCTAGTGTCACTTATTGTACTTACGCCGTGATATGGCAATATGTTATAATGTAATATATATTATATATTACATTATAACATATTGTAGTCTATTATCAAACTTTGAAATTAATGAGGTTATAATAGTCTTCGTAATTTCAGCCTGTTGTTTTTTCCCTGAGGAGAGGAGGGGTTGAGAATCCTCAGCACGAATCTTGTTACTCGCAGCTAAGTGCCGCGGAGATTATAATGGATTTCATTGTGGTCGAGCCGGTTCGACAAACCTACTTAAACTCATCAACTATTCTTTTTTAAAATATGAATTGAAATTTATTTAATTGGATTAAATAAATATTTGACATTATGCCAACGACCACATTTTATTATAGCAGTGTTCGCTATCGACAGGATGTTCATACTCATACGCTGCGCCTGAGTGTTCAAAGAATAGTGCGGTTTCAGAGGAATTTTCTTCCGCGCACACTCCGATCATGGAATAAAGTCCATGTTGAGGTTTTCTACGAGGAGTACAGAATGATTCTTCAAGAAGCTATAGGTTTTTGAAGAGTTGGCAAAGCGCTTGCTATACTCCTGATGTTACAGGTGACCATAGCCTACGGCAACATCAGGCAGGCTGTGAGTCTTAATAACACCGTCGTGCTATAAAAAATATATATCTCGGGATATTATATCCAACAGTGAAAAGTTAGCATCAAGAGCATTTTTTCCATTATCTAAACCCGTTTATGAGTCAGCTCCGTGCTTATGATACAGATATGGACGTTTTGCCCAAAATAAAACATTATCAAAGTTGTTTTCCTGGTTTTACGTTGTGTTTGTCACTGATATTGCCAACGCGATTTAAAAAAACATACTTATTTGTCTAGATCAGTGGTACCTAACGTTTGAAACTACGTCCCTTAGATATAAAAAAAAGGACTTGTTGAAAAGTTTTGTACGTATATGTTTTTGTTTTATATGTCTATCTTTGTCATTAAGTTCCTTTTGTTTATTTTTTAAACTTTAACTCATTACTTTAAGACACAAATTTATCTATATTCTATCTCACATATACACATTTGTAAGGTAACAATACGCCTAGCCACTACAGATTACTAAATATAACACTATAGACTATTGGCACATAAGTTAAGATTTTTGCGATCACTACCACACTAAAAAAACACAAAAAAAAAGATTTCTTTACATGAAACATGCGTATTTCCGAAGTCAGGAAATGTCAAATTAATAACAAAGTGGACCAAAGACAATCTGTCAGACATATGACTTGAGCTGTCAAATGGTGTCAAATTTTTATCAACATTTTAAATATTGCGTATACGAATTCTCTTCGCATCGTATTTCTCATTTTGATTACCGCCATTAATTTGTAGATATTTAGTTTTTAATTGCTTTTAATTAAGACATATGGATGGAAAGATGATACCTTAATATTAGTCTTAAAAAAGAATTGCATTCAATGTTGTATAAGTGTCCCAAAAAACGGCAATAGCGTCTTACGAGGTTTGCCGTCGGGGTTTTTGACCTTTCTTATTCGCGAAGATTTTCCTAATTCCCCAACAAGTACTGAGTAGAAAAGAATTTAAAGATTGATAGGTAAAGTCTTTTTTTTTAATGTAAGTATTAATTGTAAACTGCATATGCAAGTTGTGAAAATGCGTTTTTGGTGTAATATTTTTTTTTTAAATTGTTATCAACATCAGTATTATAAAGTTATAAATAAATAAATTCAGACAACAGTCTGACTACTATTACGCAAATATTTTGATATCTTATTTTCAACAATATGAAAACGGACTGTAGTATACTTATGCAATAAAACAAACAAGTTATAGTTTATTATAATGATATTTTCAATGTTCAAGGTTTTCCTTGACTTACTCTGTATTGGTTCGCCGGAAATTGAATCATTTATGTACGCAATGAAATCAGTAGTAAAAGTCTATATGTAGTCTTATTTGTGACTCATAACAGGTGGTCAAATAGCTCTACCATTAGCGGGTCGACAATTGCTTGATCTGTTATATATATATATAACAAAAATAAATTCTCGGCGAGGTTTGACAACGATTGGAGCGATGGAGTAGTTAGTCGTACTCTAAGAAAGATTCAAACTGGGAGAAAATACAGAAAATTTGTGAGTGTGACAGTATAGACTCGATTTTAATTCACTGCTTAGTCACTAGAGGCGCTGCACTAGGTTTTCATGCAAAACATCACGTCGATATTGACTGCAAGCGATAGTAACAAATTTATTAATGCATTCTCCATTATAATTAAACTAAAAGCCTCGATAATCTTTCACAAGGGCAATATTAGCAAATTAGTGTTTCAATATTTTAGAGGTGAACAGGTATCTGTAATTTAGACATCTAATAAGACGGCTTCTAACTATTGTCATTTATAGAAGTTTACCACAGATTAGTAATCGACTCGGCTGTGTGGCTACGTTCATCTTAATAAGTTCTGATGCAAAGCAGCTGCGCTTATTACGTTCCGGCTCGAAAAGAAACAACTGACGAAGATAACAGACAGACACAAAGGCAATGTTTGCCAGTTTCACAAAAGTAAAAATAGCCGTGACTGATTTTTTTGGTGGATTTTCCAGTACAAGGTTGTAGTTTTGTGAACAGAGTTTATGTGCCGAGAGTGCATTGGAGATAGTGTTGCCCAAATCCAGTCTTGGTCTTGCAGTCTTGGTCTTGTTCTTGCGTTTTTGCAAGACCAAGACCAAGAACAAGACCGCTTATTTTTAGCAAGACCAAGACCAAGACTGACCGTGCAAGACTTGAGCAAGAACAAGACATAGCCTGCAAGACTCTTGCGTCTTGCAGCTAGGACTTAGCGCTATTTCACTGAGTAGTTAGGTGTAACAGTTCGGTGTATAGGTAGGTACGCTTAGGAATTATATGAGACGCAAAAAACTGTATCAAAGAATATGAAAAACTGGACCTATGCGCATTACGACTAATAGGTACCATAAACATAGCGAATAAAAATTTTAGACCCAAGGCATAAGGCTCAGACTTTTGACCTGACAATGTGGGGGAAGCAACTTAAAACAGAAAGTCTGCGCAAGTTCAATGAACTTTATGAAGAATATAAAAGTTTACACTCACTGAACAAATCTCTGGAATTACCAGAAAAAGAAAATAAAGTATGTGATGAAGATGAAGACGTAATAGACTTTGATAAACTCTATGAATGTCCCTCGACGTCATCTGGATCTTGTCTTCAAGGCTTAGTGATAGACGAGTTGGAGGAGTACCTGAGAAAACCAAGAACTGCCAGCTCAGAAGACATTTTAGATTGGTGGAGGACGCATGAGACAGAGTATCCGATTTTATCGAAAATGGCCCGTGATTTTCTCTCAATACCTGCAACTTCAGTACCTGCTGAGAGGTTATTTTCTATAGCATCATTAGTAATTAGAAAACATAGAAATAGGTTAAGTGATGAGTCAGCCAGATGGTTACTTGTATTTAATTCCTGGTCAAAAAAAATTATATAAAGTTTCATAACCTAATGCTGTTGATTTGTGTTGTATTTTATTTTTTATTCAAATAAATGATAAATCGTAAAACTCTTTTATTAAATTTCTTATACGTTGAGGGTTCAATCTCTTTCTAGACAGATAAGTATTGTTCTTTAAAATACAGTCAAGTTATTGTAATTAATTTGTTTTTACATGTTTTAGCAAATGTAAGCTTATAAATCATAAATGTTTATTAAGAAACAGTTACTTCCATGGAAAACGACATATAGGTCAGTTGATTTTTGAATTTCTTATCAAATCTTCAGTTATTTATTAATCTGCTTGATCTTTACTATGGCTATGTTAATTCAAGCTCACAATGTTCCAATTCTAATACGTTTTTCTAAGATTTAAAGTAAACTTTAATAAATAGTAATAGACTAATAGGTAATTGCAAGACTTGCAAGACTCTTGCTGCAAGACCAAGACCAAGACCAAGACTGGAGCGCAAGACCAAGACCAAGACCAAGACCAGGTGTATTGGCGCAAGACCAAGACCAAGACCAAGACCAGGTGTATTGGCGCAAGACCAAGACCAAGACTGGCTAAGTCTCGTCTTGTTCTTGCATTTGGGCAACACTAATTGGAGACATCTGTGCCACCTGAGCGGTTACAAGGTCACTTCTAGTGTTTTATCATTTAAAAATTTTTGCTTGTGAACTAATTGTGTTACTTCTTTGATGTTCAATTGTTGCAAAAAGAAAAGGATAGCATGCCGGTTGAAGTTGATTGATTATGACATGCAGCAATACATCAGACTTTACTTATCGACCTTGACAATACACTTACGTCGCTAGTAATAGTGGCGGTTTTCGTAGTGCAGATGTAAAGCTTGACGTATGTCTGATCGTACAAGATTGTTGAAATTTTGTCTTGGGCACTTACTTTTATAATTACACTTACGATACGAAATATACGATAGTCGTCGATATAGCCACGCATCTCGCTCTAACGTTACTGTTTGTGTAGAACTTGACGCGACAACGATAAATCGTTTTCTTGTTGTTAGAGTGCAGTGATCGGTCTTTGTTGTTTTTTTAAAGTCGCTCCATGCTAGAATTTTATCGTGTATTGTGAGTGCGGTTACATACATAGAATCTCACATGCATATACGCCCAACCGGAATTATTTTCTGCAGAGTATACAAAATATTTGTCCTCTACGGAGGAATACGCGACTTTTTACGCAGAGTCGCTTGGTGATAATTTGACCGCCGCTAATCGTGGTGTATTCGGTCAAGGCGTCTGTCCTTTGGATATCAATGAGTTACACAAGTTAATATGTAAAAGCCACCTGCTTACAGTATCATGAAATATTTAGTCTACAAGTTGAAAAAGGAACAAAGTGGTGCATATAGGAATTGCAGATGTATCGCGATTCTCACTCATTGTAAAAAGATGTGACTCGACTATAGTTTGCTATCGTTTTCGACAAATATTTGACATTTAGGAAACTGCATAAGTCATGTCAATATTTTGACAAAAATTTGTACAATTTTAATTCATTATGTTTTCGCTGGAGGCACTGTACAAAGTTCCCATACAAAAAATTTACGCTGTAGATATCGTTTACAAATGACATATTCGTGGTAAATTCGCAGATTACTGATACTTATCTAAATAAAGGTAAGAAGGAAAAATGTCTATCTACGATTAAATTAATTATTTTAACTATTAAGTAATTATGAAAGTATTAATATCTTTGTTACTAAATGAGTCTTTAGATTATTTTACCGAACTCAAATACTAACAGTGCGAGTATTAATAATAAATGCTTAATAATACCTACCTACTGATGAGTAAGTCATTTGTGGTTTATTGATTGGATAAAAGTTACTACATTTTTGCTGCATGTAGCGGAACGCAATGCACTTGCTAAGTAAGTAAGTATGAAGACATTGTTCGCACTTTCTCCCCACAGATAACAATAGTTGCAGGAAATTTTACTATTTTTTATTAGAAGTAAATAAAGCAGTAGTAATTAAAAATATTATCCCTTTCACTCACCACCCAAGGTCTGTCCGTCCAAAACCGCCGCCATCAGACAAATAAAGAGTAAAAACAATCCAATTCTTCCTTCCATTATGTTGAGTCACAAGAAAAAAGTTCTCATTTGACACATAAAGCTCTATGAATGATTTTAAAAATGGAATGCACTGTATTTACGTCCCGTGTTAAAGTTTTCGATTCCGGTAAAGTTTGTTTTCTAAATTTGAATTTTGAGCACGTCGTGGCGCGGCTGCGTCTTCGTCGACTGTGGTGTTGTGGTTGACATTTACTACACGTTTCACTGGTTTCGCGTCATATGTAAAAAGCGACTTTATTGTCAATTCCGTAAGGATAGAAACAGTTTCACGGAAAGTAGATTGACCGGTTGAAATATTCAAGGAAGGCGATTGGTGGGTTTTAGACTTTAAGCGTATTTGAACAGAATCCAGTTTAGATCGTTTGTGTTTATGAACTGGTTTCAGTATTAAAAGACATTCACATTCTGATAGGGTATCGTCCATGTAGAGATACTGTTTGGTATTTTTTAAATGTCTATAAAATCTTTAATAGTGTTATTTATGTAATATTGGCGTATGTAGGTGTTTGGAACCTTTTAGTTATGATAAATAGATTAAAGAAGCATAAATTTTCTGAAATATTTACTCTAAAAATAATTTGTCCGATGTTAAGATTTCTCAAGAACAAATGCTTGTGAACTTAAGAATTGACCATGAACTGGGTTTTGATTAGGTTGTATAATATACTGCGATATAATATTTGTGTATTTTCAATTAGGTAATAATATGAACACGACAAAACATGTCAAAGGGCAAGACAAAAATTCGTAGAACAAAAATATATACTGTAGTGGAGGTCAGAGGTTGTAGACTGAAGGCTGTTTTCTTATGTATGACTGCAACTTTTGCTTCGACCCGGGTCCGTTAGCAGGCAATTTGCAGAACGTTCAGTTCTCGTGTCTTCTATAAACATTCAAAATAGAGAATCTGTCAATTTGCAACAAATAGTTCAACTTTCAGAAAGAGGTTTTATTGACAGATCCAATTTGTTGGCAACGTTTGAGAAGTTATGAGGTATGTTTTTTGGCTGTGCACCGCAGTACCTCAATCAGAAGAACCTTCGGCGAGGATTGATACTCGTAGGTTTCTTTTTAAAATAATTTATTTATTTAAGCCCTAAAGACAGATTACAATATTTAAATCACTACGTATACATTAAGATATAAATGGTTTATAATTTCTCACAGCGATTCAGTCCTTTGACTTTTATCTTTGACTAGGTCAAGCCTGTTTTACAAAAGTCTGTGGTTCGATAACAGAAGTAGTATTTATAAATCCATGTACGGCGAAATAGTCATAACACGCAACATCTGAGATTTAAGAGTAAAATAATAATAATAGAAAATATTATGATAGAAAATATTGTAAATAAACATTCTTATCATTTACAGTATGTGTGTGTCTCGGATATGTAGATATTACATTATGTGTGTGTCTCAGATATGTTGATATTACATTATGTGTGTATCTCAGATATTTAGATATTACATTATGTGTGTGTCTCAGATATGTAGATATTACATTATGTGTGTGTCTCAGATATGTATATATTACATTATGAGTGTATCTCAGATATGTAGATATTACATTATGTGTGTATCTCAGATATGTAGATATTACATTATGTGTATGTCTCAGATATGTAGATATTACATTATGTGTGAGTCTCAGATATGTAGATATTACATTATGTGTGTGTCTCAGATTTGTAGATATTACATTATGTGTGTATCTCAGATATGTAGATATTACATTATGAGTGTGTCTCAGATATGTAGATATTACATTATGTGTGTGTCTCAGATATGTAGATATTACATTATGTGTGTGTCTCATATATTACATTTTGTGTTTCTGTGTTGTGTGTGTGTGTGTGGAAACCTATAAACTTACTCACACTGAGACCGAGAAAACCATAATGTGTTGCATTATGATTTTCTCAGTCTTATCGTAGGTTTGCGTCTGTAACCGCGGTAGTCAACTTGTTTTTCATGTCATAGATATTAAGTATATATATGTTAATTTGTAAGTTAATCTTATTATAAAGTCTGTAACTTGTTGAGGCGATTTGTCGCATAGCAAAGCTGGTTCTGCAAGGTATTGGAGGGTATGGAAGTCTGTCGACGTTTTGATTGTTGGAGAAGAGAACAATGTTGTCGCAAAATTGTCCCGAGAATGAAAATCTGTCTAACAGTCAATAAACCGATGACCTCCATAGTCGAGTGGATAGTACACCGGTTTCAAGGTGTCACCATCTCTGAGGTCCCGGGTTCGAATCCCGGTGGGGGCAGATGTTTGTGTGATGAGTGCGAGCATTTGTACCTTAGTCATGGTTGTTGATATATATTTCTATAAAAAATCCATACTAATATTATAAATGCGAAAGTAACTCTGTCTGTCTGTCTGTATGTCTGTTCCGCTTTCACGCCAAAACTACTGAACCGATTTAAATGAAATTTGGTACACAGATAGTTTAGAGCCTGAAAAAGGACATAGACTACTTTTTCATGCAAAAAAGGTTGTAAAGGGTTGTAAAAGGTTGAAAGGAGGGATAATAGGTTGTATGGAAATATTGTTAAAACTACTGAACCGATTTAAATGAAATTTGGTACACAGATAGTCTAAAGCCCGAGAAAGGACATAAGATAATTTTACCGACGGAAAACATATCCTTCCTGTGGGAAATTCGAATATAACGCGGGCGAAGCCGCGGGCGGAAAGCTAGTATTTATATATGTATAATATATAGGTCTATCCGTCAAACTAGATCACATAGCACAAGCCTTACAGAGCTTAATTTGGGCTAGGCTAATTGGTGTAAGTGTAACAAATATATAAAAAAAAAAGACAGATTCATATAATATAAATATAAATACAAATATAAATACAAATATTTGTTCCACTCGACTATGGAGGTCGTCGATATAGATATAGATGAGTGGTTGGAAATCTAAACGGTTTTCTGCACAGAACTTTCAGGATTGACCTCTGTGCTCGTTCTAACTTTATGAGTGTAGATTTCGAAGTAACTAGTGAAATGAAAGGAGTGTTTCACATAATGCAGTATATACAGTCTTCAGAACAGAGAAGTCAGCTGAGTTACGTAGCTTCTTAACCGGGATAAGTTACGGGTAGGACCAAGTATGTGGGGAACGTGAAGATATTCTTTATAGAAGGAACGCTAGAACGAGAGAACGATCCTTGGGGGAAGTCTATGTACAGTTGACTTCTGTCGGCTGTAATAACAATGAAATTGATAGTGTTCATTGCTCGCTGAACTGGTCAATTATAGATCTTCATTCCATTCCACGCAATGATAAGTAATTCGTGTTATGTTGAATCTTTAACTCCTTAAGAACTAAACTTCATCTTATCAGCTATTGGTGTAATCAGCTGGCCAATGGTCGATGCATTAATATTTCTTCCTAAGTTACCAACATCACATACTCGCTCCGTCTCCCTCTCTCTCGTCCTCACTAAAGGGCATAAGACTAAGAAAGTTAAGGAGATTAGGCCTTATTCAACTATGCTAGTCCAGTGGATTGATCTATTTCACACACATCTTCAAATTTTTTGGTAAGTGTATGTTAATCATATATTTCTACGCCATTCGCGTTAATAAAAATGTAGAGTCACCAGAACGTCAAAGTATACAGTTAAATGAACGACTGACATATTTATTGTAGCTCCAAAAATATATACAAAATGGGAAACTTATTAAAATCGATCGACCGATTATCAAGGATTCGTACCCATTACTGACGAACGTGCATGAAAGTATTAATCAATGAGAAAGCTAGGGGGAAGTATCGTAGCTAGCGGAAAACTGTGATCTGCCTACCCCCATGGGAAAGAGGTGTGAGTATATGTATGAGAAAGAATAATTATATTTTCTCCTGTAAACATGTGCCGGTCGCTTTAGAATAGGGGTCCACTTCAGTGCTCGAATTACGGATCTGCGCGCGCCAGCGGGCCGTCGGTGCCGTACTCCCGAACCTCGAAGCTTGGCTCCACGGGAAGGAGGAGGTCACCTACCGATTGACTCAGATACTCACCGGGCACGGCTGCTTCGGTGAGTATTTGTGTCGAATAGGACGGGAGGGATCGACACATTGCCACCACTGTGCATCCGACCTCGACTTGGCCCAGCACACGCTGGCGGAGTGCCCCGCGTGGGCCGAGCGCCGAGTCTTGGTCGCAGAGATCGGGCGAGATCTGTCTCCGCCGGCATTGATTGCGGCAATGCTGGCGGACGAGGGAGGTTGGAGGGCTGTGGCCTCCTTCTGTGAAGCAGTGATGCTCCAGAAGGAGGCCGCCAAGCGGGGTCGGGAGATGGCCGATCCCGCTCGAAGAAGGCGGCACCGGGCTCGGTAGCACAGCTGCGGCGCCGCCGCGGGTCGCCGGCGGGCGCGAGGAAATCGCGACTGCTTCGGCGACCCGGGATGGACCACGCCCCTTCCGTGGCCGGTGGGCGTCGTCGGTGGAGGAGATCGGGGGAGGTAGTGTAGCCTCCCCCGAGGAGGGCTCCCCTCTAGGCAGGGGAGCGGAGGCTGGGGGTTCCTGGAAGTTGCTTGATGTTCCCGGGGGCTCCCTACATGCCTGAGGAAGGCCATCCCTGAGGTTTTTAGTGGGTAGGCCTCCCCCTTCTGGGGAGGAGAGCCCCACATAACCGCCGGCTCGCCACAGCCGGGGTATGCAATTTAATGCATTTTCCTCAGGGAAACAAAAAAAAAAAAAAAAGGGTTCCACTTCAGTATGTGCAACGCCATGTACACCTGATGCTATTTTCAAATGTCCCCGTATGTATAAGTACGTACGATGTATGACGTGTAATGTATGAACTACTAAAACATGGTAGTAATACTATTCTGACTGCACTGAATATGTAGTCTGATTCACGGCTGCACCGTGTCTATATTTGAAATTCGAATCACAATAATACACATTGGCACATGACCAGTGCGAACACTGGCCTATAAGGTCAGCAGTTACGATTCCAATAAAAATTAATTTCCAAACGGTTTGGATGCTAGCCACTCTGACGTACACACGCCACACTGAAATTGGAATAGGAATAAGCTAAAATCTGTATGGTTTCGACAATCTTGACATTTTGTTTGACAGGTTAATATGTAGTCGGATTTGCAGCCGTGTGTTTATTTGAAATTGGATTGACAATACCACACATTAGCACATGACAAGGTCGAACACTGGCTGGTTATAAGCTCAACAGTTACGATACCATTAAAAATTAATTTCCAAACAGTTTTGATGCTTTCCACTCTGACGTATGTACGTCATATTGAAATTGGAATAGGAATAAGATAAAATCTGTTTGGTGTTGGCAGTCTTGATATTTTGTTTGACAGGTTCATTAGTTGTTAAGTCGGGATAATTATTACTTTATTCCCGAGAACCTGCCTAGGCCTCTCACTGAAAACTTTTTGCAAATATGGCGTCCAATTTATGAAGCATTCAAATTGAAAATATCGCCCACGAGTATTTCCGGATGAGTTTTTATTATAACTTTGTGACTTGCCTAATTCCTTATGTCGCGTCCAAACTGTCAGATTATTTGAATGAACACTTCTGCATGAGGTTAATTTATCTTGATTTTTTTACTAATCTGGTGTACTTCATTCTATGCACTTGTTTATATTAAGGCTTCATGTCTGGTAGAGGTATATATCAGAGTGCAAGATTTCTTACTACTATAATTTATAATATATATTAATTACTATACACAAATTATAGTAATAAAAAACACTTAACTTGTTACTAAAAAATTATACAACCTCGCAAATGCTACCAACCGATTGATAGTATCTTTGGTATAACTTATATTTATTTTTATTTGTTTATTATGAACTTAGCTCTGTAATAACATTAAAACAAATATTTTATCATTTATTATTAAAAGCAAAGTATCAATAGTAGAAATAAAATAAATCACTGAAACACCTAAACATAAGCATTCCCGAAATTGTAATGAAAGAGACGATACCACGAGAGAGGGAATCAGAAACAGCTCGTGGGAGCTGTGACTCAACTGTATGGCTAGAGGTCTTACACGATGCATCAGCTCTCACCATCACGATTAGATACCCCGTTAGACGCCATTGTTGCAAAAACCACAACATAATAATAACTCAGGGCAAGTCAACAAACAGTAATTATTTTTGAATATTTTTATTAACTTAAATTGCACGCTAACAAAAAATATGAATTAATAAATAAATAATAAAAGAGATCAAAATCAAATGTAACTTATAAACAAAACAGTTTTATACATGAGAATTTAGAGAACACAGACTTTATTATACAGTATAGAATTATAATTATTGTTCAGCAAAACAATTTCAGCAATAATAATCGTTTAACTAAATAATGAAAACAATATTAATTGTTTAACTAAATTATGCAAACAATATTAATTGTTTAATTAAATTATGCAAACAATAATAATTGCTTAACTGAATTATGCAAACAATAACAATTGTTCAACTAAATTATGCAAACAATAATAATTGTATTAGATAAAATGCATTTTACTGTGACTGTGATTGACTAATTATTTCATGTAATTGTCATACTAGTGTTATCAAAGAAGTAACGACTATAGTAGCACCAACTAGTTTACCAGTACATGGGACTGGATACCGGCGTTGGCCAATTGGTACAATTGTAGTTAGTAATATTATTATTGCCAGCACATTACTATTCCATGAAATACATTATTTTTCAAACTAGCGTTTTGCACACGGATTTACTCTCATTATATTGGATTTAGTTTTCTGTACTTTTTCTATATTTTAATTTTAATTTATTCATCACACAAAAACTTTCCTTTATCTCTTTTAATTGTTAAATATTTGCAAATTTTGAATGCCGGACTTATTTGAAAGTAAAAATATCACGACATTTTAACACAAACTTTCAATATTAATTTAATATTTAAACATATTTTATTCGAATTTTTAACCAATGTCCTTTTTCAGGATCTAGACATTCGCTTTAAATTAGTTGAGTACTTTAAGTATGCTTATCATTCAGTTACTTTCGCATTTGTAATATTAGTAAGTATATTAAATTCTATATGTTGGTCATTAAGTTCTAAATCGGTTAAAGGATTTTCACAGATTTGAATATGATGAAGTGCTGTCATGGCGTGACATATTGACCTCGAGTCAACTATGTTGCTCATAATGGTGGCAGTTTCTGTAGTATGAAGGGACGCTGTGTTTCAGCCAGCCTTCTACCATGTTCACCGAAAAGCGATATTGCAACGATGTATCGTTGGATATGATAATCAGTTAAAAATTTATCCAACATATTTTGGCAGTTCATAGACGAGCTGATGTAGTTTACACAAGGGTTCATTCACACTAGTGAAGTCATCAATCTAATATAGGTCATTGTACTCGCCGGGTCAAGAGTACTCGCAACCGACGAGCATGCATGAAGACGCTCATGAAAGTGGAGGAAGCAAGAGAAGTGTGCTAGGATCGTAGCAAGTGGAGAGAGGTGGTCTCTGCCTACTCCATTGGGAACAAGGCGTGACATATACGTATGTATGTATGTATTACACATGTATTACACACTAGTAACTTGCTTCACAAGAAGGTCAAAGGTCACAATAGGGGCAAGCAAAGATTTACTTTTAGTACCAAGTCTCAAGGCTTCCAATAAACCTAATTTTACACTGTGGTATATACAATATATCACATCCCGAGATATAAATGTAATAATAATAATAATAACCTCTCACTTGTAACTAATAAAGGTGACATTTCTGGTGAGTAAAGGGTTGTACTGTTAGTACAGTGAGCATAAAATCTATCATAACACTTTAGTATTATGTTACAATATATTGTTTAAAATTAACTGTTTATTGTGACATTGTACTAAATTATTAAGCTACTTATGATGCTGACTGTTCATATTGCCTCAGATGTGACTTTTCACTATAGTATATAATATAGTTTACAATATGAGTTACAGCATCGTAGTCATAAATCTTAAAAGTTACACCTACATAGACACATAGGTCGCGATCCGTGATTGTCACTAAGCATCTGTCGTGTGGTAGCTATTGCATACATAATATAATTAAAGTCGGA
This sequence comes from Scirpophaga incertulas, assembly GCA_036419045.1. Lineage (NCBI taxonomy): Eukaryota > Metazoa > Arthropoda > Insecta > Lepidoptera > Crambidae > Scirpophaga > Scirpophaga incertulas. The sequence continues at coordinate 21,123,431 of CM071636.1, read as the reverse complement.
GTCTCTAGTGGCTACGTCACAATAGTAAAGCATAAAGGTCACACTAGTGGCTAGTAATGGTCACAGTAGTTGCTAGTAAAAGTTATACTAATGGCTAGTAATGGTCACACTAGTGGCTACTAAAGGTCACACTAGTAGCTAGTAAAGGTCACACTAGTGGCTAGTAAAAGTCACACTAGTGGCTAGTAAAGGTCACACTAGTGGCTAGTAATGGTCACAGTAGTTGCTAGTAAAGGTTATACTAGTGGCTAGTAATGGTCACACTAGTGGCTACTAAAGGTCACACTAGTAGCTAGTAAAGGTCACACCAGTGGCTAGTAAAAATCACACTAGTGGCTTGTAAAAGTCACACTAGTGGCTAGTAATGGTCACACTAGTGTCTAGTAAAAGTCACACTAGTGGCTAGTAAAGGTCACACTAGTGGCTAGTAAAAGTCACACTAGTGGCTAGTAAAGGTCACACTAGTGGCTAGTAAAGGTCATAGTTAGACGGCGTCGCGATCCTTGATCGCACCCAGGCAGCGGTCGCTCTAACGTCGTGGTAAATCCCAGGCTGGTGGTCCACTCCACATCCGAACCCAGCGGACGTGATCCCCGCTAGGTAATAGCGGCCACTTGACGCCACTATCAGGGGACCGCCGGAATCACCTGAGAAGGATAGCAAGGGTAAGTAAGGTACTATATTGAAAGAAGGTCAGGTCAAAGGTACCCGTATCCAACGAGCATTAAAAGTATTCATGGAACTGGAGGAAGCTAGGGAAGTATGTTTGGAATGTAACAAGTGGAATATTGTGGTCTCTGCCTATCTCCATGGGAGAGAGGCGTGAATATATGTATGTATGTATTTAAAAAATCTTTATTAATAGTCCATAAGGTGTATGGCGGTGTTTATTTGAAAATTAAGTATATGGCGGATAAGATATATGGCGGGATTGGATCCTACGCCGCACAATTTAATGGCTGTTGTAAATGCTTCCTTGCCAAAGATAAACAAGTTAGTTGTAAAATTAGTCCTTCATTCTTGAGCAATATTAGCCAAGAATGCCGTGCTAATAGCTGGGGGGAGCGAGACTGTTACCTAAGCAGGCGTCCTGATGTCCGTCCGAGTGCCCAGCGCAGATCATTTCAGAGTGTATCTCCACCGAAATCTGCTTGCTCTGGTGCCATTTAATGCATTGTTCTTTGCCTGAAAACATAATGTTAACTTTTCTAAGCATGCAATTGAAGAACACACAATGATCAATGATTATTGTAAAACATCAGTCAGAGAGTGTCAAAAGGGAACGCCATATAAAGGTCAACTTACACAAATATTGGAAATAAGGAAACTTTACGTTCTATTTCGCATGTTGTCAAAGAGTGAACAGTCAATGAATCCAATGTCTACATACCAAAAATAAACTAATTGTAAGAAACAAAGAGATATACATTTATAAAGTTATCTATTAAAAAATAAACTCCGGTTATAAAAAGAAGACCCCGACTAGCAGGTTAGCTTGCGGCATGGATTCCATAATGCTGGCGGCGTTACCTCTGCATCGCCAAAGTGATACTTTGGGTGAAGTATACGCCAGCGTTAAAGTCTCTTGTAGTTTGGACAGTCGTGCCAACAATGCTTTAAAAAAATAGTAAATACTGCTTTTGTAGCTTAAAATAACATCTATACTAATATTATAAAGAAGTAAAGTTTGTGTGTTTGTAAATTGTAAGGGGTAATCTCGGGATCTACTGAACCGATTTTCAAAATTCTTTCACCAATAGAAAGCCACATTATTGCGGAGTGTCATAATCATCATCATCATTGATTTTAAAAATTCTTTCACCAATAGAAAGCCACATTATTGTTGAGTGTCATCATCATCATCATCATCATCATCATCATCATCATCATCATCAGCGGACGGCGCGCGATGGCTTCGGGTTTAATTCAGTTCGCTTTCGTGCTCGCTTCGGGGATTATTAATATTATGCCCAACGAAGTGGGCGCGGGTCAGCTAGGTCAGTTGTTCATAATAGTCGGAATTGGACCGGTCAAATCGTATTTTATGATGCCGATCGAAAGCGTCACCAATAAGGTTTATTTATCTCTAAATAAAGTTTCTCAATAAAGACGGTCGAATGATCATCTACTACACAACGGTTTCGATTCCCGCACGGGACAGATATTTTGTATGACCTATAAAAATTTGTTCCGTTATGGGTATGTGCATGTGAAGTTCTATGCTGGTGACTGCACCCACGACACAGGATAAAAATCAATCTAACAATTTTCTTAGTCGGTTCTTAAGACATACACAGAAAAAAGAGGGAGGCTACATACGTATTTATAAACCGCCATGGCGGAGGCGTAACTGTTACGATTCATGTTGATGTAATTGTTTTATATTGCTCCCATTTTCGTTTCGAAACTTTATGTAATTTGGAGACAACAATATAAATAATAAGTGTGTCCCAGCTCTCTTCCATTCAAGCCGTAGGGCCCTTAGGGCCAAGGCTAGGCTGAGTTTAGTCGGTAGGTCTGTGTGGTCGAGCCGCCTCGACAGCACCAGGAGTCCGACATAATCAACGCATCCCTGCTTGCCTGTTGCGTTGGTCTCCATGATGGATTCTCAGCCACCTCTCCTGAGGAAAAAAAACCCAGCTCTCTGTTGGTTCACCTAAAATTTTAAATGCGCGTATTTTTTTTTAAATAATGTCTATTAGATTGCTTAAAGAGTTTGGTTCCTCTTTTGTTAAGGGTTTCATATTACAGAAAGCTTTAACATGATTATGTACTAGCAAGCTGCAATTATTGTAACGGTTTAGTAATAATTCCCAGGCTACAGAATAGTTTGTGGCGGTAGAACGCGAAAGCGCACCCTGCCACATGCGCTTCGATATGGGCCCAGAGAACACCGGGGGGTTTTAGTGGGTTGGCCGATCCTTTCAGACCGGAGAGCCCCACACACGGCCGCGCCTTGCCAGCGCGGTGTCACGGTGCATAAGGAGCATTTCCCCCCGCAAAAAAAAAGGGTTTCGGAATAGGTGTCAGCACAAAATAGATGAAAATATCATACGACTAAAATGTCCCTATTCAATATTAGAATCCATTATTTTCTAGCTACACAAACTCTGTAAACAAAATACGACTTACTAAGAATCGGAACCGTGGCTGATCTCAAATGGTTTGTCCCAGTGTGCCCGTTGCTAGTGTCGGTCTTGCCCCAGCCGGCGATGACTCCGGACTTGCCCCGCAGTTCCAGGTCAAAGTCCGGGAGGCAGATCGGCAGGATATGGCTCATGTAGGTAATGGGACGGGAGAGCTTGAGGAGTGCTATGTCGTACCGATCCGGTTGCGTCATACGAAATTGGAAAAGAGGATGCAGGATTTTCTGGACAACCCTGGAAAATAAATACCAAGCTTAGCCACTTAACCCGGCGTGAATGAGGTGAGAAATTGTTACACCAGCTATGAGGTGGGTATGATATACCCAAAATTTTGATGTGAAATTTTTGATACTATGATTGTGTAATTAGAATTAATGCTTAAGATATATTAATAATAGTAACTATTCAACAAGATGAGTAAATAAAATATCAACATTAAGTTAAGCAGCCTTATTTTTTATTGAAATAACACAATATCTAAATTATTTTCGAAAAATACAAATTTAGGGAATTAATTTCTTTTGCCATAAAAATCTAACAAAATTCCAACTTTGGTAAATCAATATAACAATAGTGTCTTCTAATTATTATAAATAAAAAAGGAACTGAAAAGTCTTGTGAGATCATGTAATAGAGAACCAAAATTACACCTACAAATCAACACAATTCCATACCCCAGCCGCGGGTACGCATGTGTATTTGCCGTCGCCGCCGGTGCAACACTAAACTCGATACTGTACCTCACCCCTTGCATCTTTACCTCCAGCTACTGAAACACCAGGACTTGCATGGCAACAGTAACATTAAAATATCAGCGTTTAGAAACTTTTCGGGTATGCCATACCCAACCTCACTCACGCCGGGTTAATAAGTGTCATAATGTAATGGGTCTATCTATCGATTAGCATCGTAAAATATTCGTATTTTAACTTCTTTTTTCTTCTGCCCTGTTTCTCAATTATATTTGGGATCGGCGCAACATATCTTTCTCTTCCACTCTCCGCTACCACTCGTCATTTCCATACTCACTCAAGAGAGTGAGTATGGAAATGACAATGACAAATGACTTCAACATATCAACATTCACACAGTCCATCCACCTTATTATAATTTTAATTTAACTTTAATATATTCTTTTAAAACTGTATGACACGGCATTCCTAATATAGGCATGTTTTCAAATTATATTTTTATTAGTTGTATTTCCTATATTATGTAATGAAAAGTGACTTCATGAATTATCCATATTGAAGTCATTTTCCAAATTGACGACTCTGTATCTATTTAATACAGGGGAAAAAAAACAGTCCTTGCTGAGTTTTTGCCGGTTCTTCGCAGTACAAGGTCTCCCGCCGTAGATTTGCGAACCGATGGCGTAGCTTTTCGACTTTCACAAGTGCTCAACAGCCTAGACTGAATAAATGATTTTGAATTTGAATTTATCTTCAGTGATCCTCTCCCTACACGTCCATTCATGTCCATAAATTTCCTAGTGACATGATCGTTCCAGTGCCGTAACTACCCTTTTATGCCCCCGGTGCGAGCTTTCAAAACGGCGTCCTTGAAAAATGTCCTAACCAGGCTCTGACAACACTTTTTTTTCATAGGATAGGGCAACGAGTAAACGAATCACCTGATGGTAAGCGATAACCGTTGCCCATGGACACCTGCAACGCCAGAGGAGTCACAGATGCGTTGCCGGCCTTTTAAAAGGGAATAAGGGGAATAAGGCGGGTTGGGCCTCCGGTACCCTCACTCACTCGGTGAAACACAGCGCAAGCGCTATTTTACGCCGGTTTTCTGTGAGGCCGTGGTATCACTCCGGTCGAGCCGGCCCAATTCGTGCCAAACCATGGCTCTCCCACGGTACATGTTTACCAAGTTACAGTTAGGTACTTAGTCGATTTCTTTATGATAATTTGTTAAAAATTTTAAGAAATAGAAAATTGTTAAAAATTTGTATAAAAATATTTGCTCAAATACAGAAATGACACAAAATTGTCGATAGTAAAGAAGGCTGTCCTTAATTTAAGATTACTGATGGCCGTTTTCACCAACCTTGTCTTAGCTTAGGCGACTCCTAAGTGACATGCTGTCACTGTTTGTAATAACCAAAAAGAGTGAGACAGCATGTCTCTTAGGAGTCGCCTAAGCTAAGACAAAGTTGGTGAAAACGGCCATTAAAGATTTACTTTCCGCGCTTTTTCGCTCATTGCGAAGTCTTTGATTACATTTTCATATGACAGAAGCCGTGCTATGTCGCGTTCAATCAACAAAATCGCTAGGCCAGACAATCTTTCTAGGCCCAGGCGCAGGTACGTCTTTATTAATTTGAGCTTACTAAATGATCGCTTCAAAATGCGATACAGATTTAGATAGTACAGTAGGGCGGTCTGGTCATTTCTGCGCCCTGTTCCTGGGCACTGCTGGCACCGCCCTATTTACGGCACTGGATCGTTCTCTCTTGACGTGACCACTTGATACTTCTTTTTTTAATTTTTAATAAATCAAAGTAGACTGTTAACAAAAAACCATACGAATATTTTAAGTTAGGGTAGAAACTAGCCCTACCTAAGAAATGTATAACCCCTGCTGATTAATGTACATATAAATTGTTTTTGCAAATACATTAATAAGCATTATTAGCCTGGCTCAATCCAAGTAATGTTAAGGCTTGTGTTATGAAATTTAGGGTAACAGATGGACATAATAAAATACGATCGACTGCTTCGAGGCGCATATATAGAGTTGTACTAAAAGGTGATATTTTTTTAGTGCAAAAGAGTCTCACAAATATATGATAATATATATTTTTTTAACTATGTAGAACCAACATTGAAAAAAATCCTGTCAATTTTGTACGCATAGAAACTATATGTCTTACATAAAAGTAAAACTATATAATAATAATATTAAACATGCGAAATATTATATAAAATAAGTGTGATAAAGATTAGGTACCTACTAAGTCAACATAAATAGTGATATTTTGATCATTTTTACGAATCACTCTCTTTCCTACGTTAGCTGTGCTCGACGTGGTTCATAAGGTACATTATTTATTTGTAACACTTATAAATACCGCTGTGGAAAGCAAAATACATGAAATAAATGATATTACATTATTTATGGTTGTCTTTTCAAGAACAATTACCGCCTTGGCAAAGAAAACAAGAAAGTTTATCTATGTGATGAAATTCCTACGTGATGTTGCATCCTGGAACCTCTTGCAAAACCATTTACATCACATTGTGCCAATCTGTTCTGTCGTATTGTGTTGCGATATGGGGGGGGGCGCAGCGTCGTCGCACTTAATAGCACTCGAACGATCCTAACGAGCGATATTGAAAACAATGCTGCGTAAGCCAATGCTATTCCCGACTATCAGCTTCATCAGGAGTCACAAGTGCTTAGTGTTCGTAGACTACATATTTGCTATCGCCATCCAAGCCCACAAACAATGTTTAAAACTTAATGAATACCAATGTATTTTGAAAAAGCGTACTTTTAGACTTCCGCTTCCAACAGTGAGAACCGCTTGGGCCACACGTTTTGCTTCATTTAGGAAACCTTTTATTTACAACAAAATTAATGCTATTTATAAATTGTGCCAGCTCAGTTTGCGGAATGCGAAATATAAACTTAAATCTGAACTTTTGTAGTGGACATATCGAGATTCTGAAGACATCTTGATGTCTTTTCGCTAATTTATATTTTGTATTTTACTTATCTGGGTGCGTCAATTGGTGTCGGTATTCTGGTGTGTGTATGTTTTGTTTGTATTATTTCACTTAGTTACTTGAATTTCTACTTGTGCATGTGTATTCCTTAAAATTGTTTATCTTCATATTACGTAAACAAAATACAAAAAATTCCACTTTACAAGCTGAGCTTAGTGTGGGTTTTTTTTTAATAATTCCGAAATTTTTTGTAATATGTTCTTTTCTGAAATAAAGTTATAATTATTATATTATTATTATTATTATTTACTCGAAATTGAATGTCACTATTCGACGTGCTAGATACCTACCTCTTGTTTGTATATAACATCTGTTAGATATTGGAATATTGTCTATGATTAACTATTTGTTAAAATTTAAACATAGAAATGTGTTGAATAATTATGTAAATACAAAATTCAGAGGGGATGTTAGAGGTTGGAATTTTGTCTATGTTTAGCTATTTATCAAAATTGTAATATAGTAATGTGTCGAAGAAGTATGTAAATACAAAATTCAGAGGGGATGTTAGAGGTTGGAATTTTGTCTATGTTTAGCTATTTATCAAAATTTTAATATAGTAATGTGTCGAAGAAGTATGTAAATACAAAATTCAGAGGGGATGTTAGAGGTTGGAATTTTGTCTATGTTTAGCTATTTATCAAAATTTTAATATAGTAATGTGTCGAATAAGTATGTAAATACAAAATTCAGAGGGGATGTTAGAGGTTGGAATTTTGTCTATGTTTAGCTATTTAACAAAATTTTAATATAGTAATGTGTCGAATAAGTATGTAAATACAAAATTCAGAGGGGATGTTAGAGGTTGGAATTTTGTCTATGATTAGCTATTTGTCAAAATTTTAATATAGTATTATGAATTTAAAAAAAATGAAGTGTGCTGTCTTTATATTTACTTATTGAAAGAATGTTTTGATATTGTTATATTAGTTTTATTAGAAGATGCAGTGGGGTTTGGATTTTTATAATGTAACTATGTAAAAGTATGATTGAAATATATTGTGTGAGTGTAATAATGGTATTTATTTTATAAAGTGTATATTTACCCTACAAAAACGTCATGGGACCTACCCCATTTTTCTGGCCGTGTCTAGTCCCGCGGCCGTGTCCAACGCCCCGAGCCACACTGAGATATCGCGTGGCCGCGCGCGGGACACGCAGTGGGCGGCCGTTGCTATGTACCACCGGGATACTGAAATATAGGTTTTAAGGGTTCAAAGTGAGGAGGAATAATGTGGGGAAGATATTATCCGCTTGTGCAGTGCGCAGCTTGTAAAAATATTTAAGTAAGGCCTTACCAAGCACACCGCCACACTGGAATTCCGATATCCTGACGTGTGCTTGCCAGGGGAACTCTGCGAATCTCGCCTCCCTGCCGCCTATAATTCTTTTTTGCAGTATCTTCGTGGAAGGCACCCCGCAATCTCCCTAGAAACGGTTGGAATTAATCAGTTAGAAAAAACCACACACTTGGCCATATATTAAAGACTAAAAAAATCCTACACTTGCAAGTCTTGTAAATATAAATATACAAAAACATTTCACAGAAGACGAGACGTAGTAAATTGGTTAGCATTAACTAGAGGCCTTTTTTTATAGGATAGGGCAGCAAACGGTAAGCGATAACCGTTGCCCATGGACACCCGCAACACCAGAGGAGTCACAGATGCGTTGCCGGCCTTTTAAAAGGGAATAAGGGGAATAAAGGGAATAAGGGGGGTTGGGCCTCCGGTACCCTCACTCACTCGGCGAAACACAGCGCAAGCGCTATTTGACGCCGGTTTTCTGTGAGGCCGTGGTATCACTCCGTTCGAGCCGGCCCAATTCGTGCCGAAACATGGCTCTACTTTACCGTGGTAAATACTCAGGCCTTACTCAGACCGTTTAAAGTAGGGTTTAAACTATATCAAAATAAAGACACCGCTCTTGCAGCGTATAGCGCCATCTCGCTTGCACTGCGTATTATTCCTGTTTTAAGCGATCATGGTAGGACTATATATAGTAGGTAGAGAAGGGCTCCCCTAGCGTACTCAGGAGAGCGAAGGCCGGGGGCCCTCAGATGCGACACTCGATCCTGAGGGGCCTCCTGCAATGCCTGAGGACAGCCGTCGTTGAGGTTTTTCGTGGGTAGGCCTTCCCCTTCTGGGGAGGAGAGCCCCACATAACCACGAATTCTCGGGGTATGCAATTCAATGCATTTTCCTCAGCGGAACAAAGAAAAAGTTCGTTGAATTGAAAATTGCGCCTGGGCAATCTCGTTTCGGCAGTTTTAGTTTTCCGATTAATATCATACTTGTTTGATTCATTATGGATTCTAAGCAGCAGTAACTCTTACAGACAACAAAGAGCTTAGTTTATGATCAGCATTACAAAATCATCCGATCTTGCAGTATCGTTGCATAAGCAAACGTAAATAATATTTTATATTGTAAGAGTACTGCTCTGGTTTTTTTGGAAATTCCTTTATCGCGCTTTGTGATGCTTCAATACACAATATAATTCAATACATAATATGCTTGAATTATATTTTATAATTATATTTATATTATATTGCGTCCCTACATAAAATAATTATTAATAATAATAATTAATATAATTCTTGATTTGAGCTTGATTAGATTATTTGAATAAAGTGTCTCAACCAAATCTGTGTCTCGTCATTCCACTACACACAGACTCTAAGGACAGAGTACCTGTGTGACATCATCGTCGACTCGTCGCCGGAACACGTGTGTCGGTACCACGCTCCGCTGCGGGATTTGCCGCAGCTTCGGCGGGACCACTTTGTTGTACTTCCAGTCAGATGACGGTATACTGTAAAAGAAAATCATTGCAGCTAGTAATGAGGGATAGAATTTACGAATGACAAATTAACGTTTTCCATACCTATTCAAAAATGTGTAAGTTCAAGTAGCATTTTAGATATTAAAAACAGTTTTTTTTAACAATGAACTGATATGATAAACGACAGATGCGTTGCCAGCCTTTTAAATGGGAATATGCTCTTTTTTGAAGGGTTTGATATCGCATCGGTTCGGAAATTCTACAGGCGATAATTCATTCCACAGTTTAGTAGTGCGTGGCAGAAAATTTCTAGAAAAATGCACTGTGGTGGACTGCCAAGCGTCTAGATGATGAGGATATTGTGGAATGTTGTGTCGCGAGGAGAACGGTGACGGAAACTAGCAGCAGGAATCAATGCGAACAATTCCTCGGAGCACGCCCCGTAATATAAGCGATAGAGGATACATAGCGAAAATAAAGTGTGTTTTTTTATAAATACTAGTGATGCAAAGGATCTCTATTTCTGTTTCCGCAAGTGCGGAAGTTCCGCGCGCTTTTCAACATCCGTTTCTGCTACTGTTTCCGCAACTTTTATAACGGAGATTTAAAGGGAAGTTTACAACTGATGGCTGAGAATTAAGCATGCACGGCGCGAGGCGCGTGCGAATCGCTGGACAGATTGTTAGGTGCAAAAGTGGGCAAATTATTTTTTATTAAATATAACTTGCCACTACAAAATTTTGAATATTAAAAAAATGTTCAGTTGCAAAGTTGCAATATTCATTTCTATAGTTGATTTCTAATATATCTATTTTCATATTATTTACACTTCCGTTTCTGCATCCATTTCTGTTTCCGTTTGTGCTAAAATTTTCTTTTAACATCCGTTTCCGTTTCTGGTTCTGCTAAGACACTTCCGTTGCATCACTAATAAATACCATAGCTACTGAATGATATATATTCAGTTCGCACATAACGTATTATAAATATATAAATTTACAAATAAAATGTATACATTTAATAGGATTATTTAATTATTGTTTCGCGATAAATTAACATAATTTTGACTCATCTTAGAACAAAAGCGCCATTTGTACTTTATTATGCCAACAGTATATATTACTAAATTTGATATAAGAAAATCTTTCGTCTATTGGTAGAGTATTCTTTTATGTGACAACAACTAATCTCTGCTCCATCTAACTCAAGTACTGCTATAAGATGACAGCACTTTACCGGCCTCAAGTATTCAATTTGTCAAAACGCAAATTCAAATTAGAACTGTTAAGAATATTACATGATAATTCAAACAATAACTGTTGTATTTAGTTAAATGTTGTTTATTTATATGTTTGTATATTTAATTCAATATGTTTTATTTTAAACTTAAAAAATAAAACAAATTGGTTGCTGTTTATGGTGTATGTATATATCTGCGGTATGTGCGTGAGTATGTTAGTGTGAGTGAGTGTGTGCACGCTGTGTGGTGCCGAGGTCAAGTCTAGCGTACTATTTTGTATTTTTTTTGTTTTGTTGGTTAACTTTAACTTTGTTGGTTGTAGTATTGGCATGCATAGATATAGTAAAATAAATTATCTTATATATAAAAATGAATCGCATAATGTGTTGGTAAGCGCATAATTCAACAACGCCTGCACCAATTTGGCCAATTCTTTATTGTTAATGTTCGTTGAAGTTCAAGGAGGGTTTTTACAATGAGGAAAATTCGAATAATTATCGGAAATACCCTAAAAACAGCCCTTTTATTTTCCCATGCAAACGTTTTCTAACTAAAACGTACAGTCGAATTGAGCTTTATAGTTATTGTATAAAGTTCATATTGCAAGCACTCACTGTTGTCTAAGCAATGAAGGTGTGTTCCTAACATCAAAGAGTCAATTTGCGCTTTATTAACGCTACATATAGTTCAAATTCAATCATATCTATCAAAACAGTGTGCGTGCGTGCGTTGGAGCACAGAATACATCGTTGGAGGATTTAATGTCACGTTCCAAAATTGAATAGCCACAAAATGTTAGCCATTAGACATGCCATTTAGACTTTTTTTGCGATTTGGTTGGCTATGCGACATAATCTATAAAATAACTAGCTGACCCGCGCCCACTTCGTTGGGCATAATATTAATAATCCCCGAAGCGAGCACGAAAGCGAACTGAATTAAACCCGAAGCCATCGCGCGCCGTCCGCTGATGATGATGATGATGATGATGATGATGATGATGATGACACTCCGCAATAATGTGGCTTTCTATTGGTGAAAGAATTTTTAAAATTGATGATGATGATGATGATGATGATAATTTGAGATTTAAACTATCCTATCTCTCAAGTTGGATCGAACTGCACATGGTGTGCGAATTTTATTATAATCGGTTAAGTAGTTTAGGAGTTCATTGAGCACAAACATTGTGACATGAGATTTATATATATTAGATTAGGAACAAAAAACTGCCACTGTACAAATCATTTTGACAGGAAAGTCTGTCGGGTCCGCTAGTACTTTATATATTGTAACGCAGCTAGTAACATCTGTTCGCAAACTGAAAGACAACTTTGATAAAGCTGTGCGCGAGTTTACGATTTTGTCGTCTACGGGCACACGACGCACAAATAAGACAGGGTATTGTTAGTGAAAAAAGAGGTTCTTACCTGTTCTCAAAACTGTCATTCCTTTCCAGGTCGTTCACGCAGCAAGAGAAAAGCCAGCCTCCGCAGCCGCTAGTGCTGGTGCCGCCGCGCAACCAGCACTCCAGAGACAGCGTGCATGCCCGCACTTCAGACCCCACACTGCAGGTGGCGGGGTAGCCGAAAATGGATGCTATGACGCGGCTTGTAAAGGCTGTAATTGTGAAACACAGAATTGTTGTAAATCCTTGTTATTATAAACAAGATCTATTTGAAATGGAAGAAATTTATTTCGAAAAGTCCATTAGCCGTATTTTTACTACTACTCTACTCATATATCGCTTTGTTGATGTATGCTGTTGATTGTTTCTTGATTGTATGAGTGAGTTTAATATTTGGATGAAGATAAATTTTTTTTATTTTAAAACTGACTTACATATTAGGTCTTCAATAGGTTTTCATTACGTTTAATAACCCAAAATAACAAAACTTCAAACATCAGGGAACACCTTGGGTTATTTATTTGTATTGCAAAAAGGGTGTAAATGACTAAAATTATTGGGTACTGTGACAACCCTTGTTCCTAAGTTACGGTAATGTATTCGTAAATTGTGTGAAGCGGTAGGATTTGGATTTATTAATTTTATCAGCCATGAAAGTAACAAGTTTATTATGTAACCCAGATACTAGTTTTATATTATACAAATTTCATGTTATAAATAACATAAACTTACATTCCACGGCATCCACGCGCGGCGTCACATTTAGTAACATCAGCGAAATCAACACCCTCGCCAACCGCCATCTTGTAGAGATCGGCCATTTTGTGAATCTGTCGCGACTCGGCGGTCGTATCGTACAGTTCCTGTGTTTTACTCCTCTGTCTGTCTCCCGTTTTGGTTGGTTCGTCCATTTTGTCCTTGCTCCATCGTTCACCGCTGACATGGCGCTGCTGGGCTGAGGTAGTGTTCTGACATATCGTGTGCTTGCAGTTTACTTGGTGGTTCACGAATATTCTGGAAAGAAGAGAGTTGGGGGACTGACTTGAGTAGATGTTTTGAGTATTAACAAACAACATTTGCATTAAGGTATGTAGGTTACTAAAACGTGTATGTTACTAGCACTTGATTTTTATTCAACTTATTTTTATCTGCTAAGCCCTTGGGAATTTCAGGTTAAGCAGTACAGATTTGAATCAAATTTAAGGCTTACAGTTTGAATACAACAAATCGCTACATTTACAGTGTCCTTTTTTTTTTTTTTTTTATTTGTTCCCCTGAGGAAAATGCATTAAATTGCATACCCCGGCTGTGGCGCGCCGGCGGTTATGTGGGGCTCTCTAAAAACCTCAGGGATGGCCTTCCTCAGGCATGTAGGGAGCCCCCGGGAACACATTTACAGTGTCCTACCTTCCATTTTAGATCTTAGTTTAGGCTGTATTTAAAATATAATAATATGTTTTTGTAAAGTGTTTGTTTTGCATTTTAACTATAACAGCTTTAGTTAGGAAGTATGACTAGTGTTTGTTGATTATATATAGTTGCATTGTATATAAAAATATCGGTCAAGTGCAAGTCGGACTTTCGAATTAAGGTTTTTGCACAAAGATTTAGCTAACCAACCAACAATAACATTCAAGTTATAATCACAAAAAATATATATTTTTTACAACTATATATTTAAGGTTTTCACATTTTTCTTTTACAAGCTACATGACATTGCTTCATGCCAAATTCATGACTTTGGGTCATCGGAAAATATCTACCCTTTAGGTATTGATTCCTTTGCACGTGTCAAAATATGATAACCAGCATAAAAGGCCGTAACTTCTGCTTGAGATAATTTAGAAGACTAAAGAAGATTTTTTATTGACGCAAGGGTTTGCAGATCTGAGTATTTGATATTAATCTCACCGGTGACAAAATGGTAATAGTAGATTGACAGACGGATCAATATCGAAGTGATTAGTTTTTTGGGTACGGTGTATGGAAATCTAAAAAGGGGAGTTTTAGGTAATAAGTTAATCTTGTTTCACTTTAAGTTTCTTTTTTACTTCAGGAGAGGAGAGATAGAGAATCCTCATAAAGGAACAAAAATCCAGATCAGGATACTAAATGCCGCGGAGATTATGGTGGTCTCAGACTGGCACAAGATGGCTCGGCCCGGCCTGTCCTGCAACTAAATTCTGCTTTGGTCCTAACAACCTTATGGCAGGAAGTGACCGCTTTTCAAGAGAGGGCTCTGTGTAGGGTAAATATATGATTTAGTATTGTTAATTTATAGGAAAGTTTTGTGTATCTGTGAGTAAACAACTTTGTTATGTGAGTGACCTAGACTCGTTAAGAAATTTAATCATTCTTACGTCGAAAAACAGTAAAACTTGTAATATATTTTTATATCATCAAAACTAGTGATCCGGTCTTCTTTTTATACTGATCATTGAGGTCAACAACAATTAATATTAAAGTGTAATTAACAGCTAAATTAAAAATGAAAATCCGTGGTAATTCGTTAATCTGAACGTGGAATTAAGCGACAATTAAGAGGGGAAAGTGTCTCACGCGCGGGCGCGCTTGTGGGTCGCGAGCGTGACACGACCCGTCGACAGCCTCGCCCATTTCACTGGACCCCGTCTTCGTCTTTTGTTTCGAGGTTCTTTTACAATGTTGGCTACGGTAAAAAAAAGGATGAAAGATGGGTTAAGATGATTAAGTGCAATAGCTATAAATTTCGAAAGGAAACGGGAGTATTTTGTACCAAAACTCACAAAGTAACGAATTATAGAAAGGCGATCAATTAAAGAAATTAATGACACGCCTGCGAATGACTAATTGGTAAAGAACGATTAAAATTAATGAACCGAAATCAAATAGGCGCTTACCTGAAAAAAGTCGTGGCCAAAAGTACTCTAAACAGACGTGCTAGTATAAAAGCATTAATAGAGGCTGTGCAAGCTAGAGATGTATGGTTCGATATAGCAAACGGAATGCTGCAATCTCTGTTACCAAGATGTGTATTGTTATATGACATTAGACTTCACAATCTAAGAAATCCGTTTTGAGAGCTATCATCTGTCAAAATATCATAGTTTTATTCGATTTTTTTTGCCATGGTTTTGAGTGAGATAAGCGTTTAAAATGGGCTTCTTATATCCTCGGCTTGGAAGAAGACTGTCATAACTCAATTTTTTTTTTTTTTTTATAGGATAGGGCAGCAAACGAGCAAACGGATCACCTGGTGGTAAGCAATAACCGTTGCCCATGGACACCCGCAACACCAGTGGAGTCACAGATGCGTTGCCGGCCTTTTAAAAGGGAATAAGAGGAATAAGGGGAATAAACGGGAATAAGGAGGGTTGGGTCTCCGGTACCCTCACTCACTCGGCGAAACACAACGCAAGCGCTATTTTACGCCGGTTTTCTGTGAGGCCGTGGTATCACTCCGGTCGAGCCGGAAAATACACAAACTTTCAGAAGAAGCATGTACACATTTTACTGGATAAAATGTACTCAGACCTCGATCTCATTAAATAATTAGAAACCATATTCTTTATACTAGTTTTGATAATACACATTTTAGTGGATAAAATGTACTCAGATCTCGATCTCATTAAATAATTAGAAACCATATTCTTTATACTAGTTTTGATGATACACATTTTAGTGGATAAAATGTACTCAGATCTCGATCTCATTAAATAATTAGAAACCATATTCTTTATACTAGTTTTGATGATACACATTTTACTGGATAAAATGTACTCAGATCTCGATCTCATTAAATAATTAGAAACCTTATTCTTTATAGGCGGCTTTATTATTATATAGACATTATTCCAGACAAATTATATTTGTTTCATTGCCAAAACATAACAATGCATTTTTTTGAATTATGACAGTCTTCTTCCAAGCCAACGATACTGCTGACTCATTCTGACAGCTAAACTATAGGGATGACACGTATCCTGTAACCTGTAAAATATACATCTATAATATTTCTAGAAATTATTTGTGAATGAAACAGATCATACAAAATATACTGGACGGAAAGAGACACAATTCCGCTGTTCAAACAGAGTCGGAGCGAAGACACACATCTTAACTCTCCCGGTATTATACAATTTAACAATGCCTACAGGGTGTTGTTGGGGCTGCCTCGGTACTGCAGTTCGTCGGGAATGTTCACCGAGTCACGGATTGACTGCTTTTATGCGACGATGCGGAAACGGTGTGCGTCCCTGGTGCGTAGGGTCCGCCCCCGTGCCAACACCATACTGAGCATGATGGCTGAGAGGTTCCACTGTCACTATATCAACCATTGTTGTATGCTTAATGTAGTGACAGTAACGAGAAAATAAATTATAAATATATATTAAAAAAAAACCGGCCAAGTGCGAGTCGGACTCGCGCACCGAGAGTTCCGTACAAACCTGCAAAGTTTACAGAGTTCGTTCATTACGACAATCGAGTCATAACTATGGTATTTTTATTGCAAAATGAAATTCATAACATTACAACTTGATAGCTCTACGCGTTCATGAGGAAAAAAGTAATAAGTTTATATTTATTAAAAAATGTATATTTTGTAATGTAACTTTAAGGTTTTCGGAATTTTTCCTTTATGTGTGCTATAAAACGTTGCTTCATGCCAAATTTCAAGATTCTAGGTCGACTGGAAGTACCCTTTAGGTTTTGATTCCCTTGCGAGTACTTGCGAGTTTCAAAATATGCAGCTTAAATAGCTGTTTCTTTTGATTGCGTTGACATAGAAGTTTGATTTTGTTACAGCTTAAAGGTATTATAGACCTGAGTATTTGGTATGAGTTTCAATTTAATACCTCTACGCGTTTATGAGGAAATGGGTAGTAAGTTTAAAATTATTAAAAAAAATATATATTATGTGATGTAACTAAAAATTTATGGTTTTCGTAATTTTTCCTTTATCTATGCTATAAAACGTTGCTTTGTACCAAATTTCAAGATTCTGAGTTCACGGGAAGCACCCTGTAGGTTTTGATTCCCTTGCAAGTGTCGAAAATTTGCGGCATAAACGGTTGTATCTTTTGATTGCGTTGGCTTAGAAGTTTGATTTTTTCACAGCTTCAAGGGACAGTAGACCTGAGTAATTGATATAAATTTCAGCTTCATACCTCCACGCGTTCCTGAGAAAAAGGGTCTTGACAGACGGACGGACAGACGGACAACAAAGTGATCCTATAAGGGTTCCGTTTTTTCCTTTTGAGGTACGGAACCCTAAAAAGATCTTGTGATTGAAATAAATAAATTATTATAATTACTATGCAACTAAATGAAAAAACAACAACTGCCCGAACACCTCTTGTTCTATCACTTCTCTATGTTCTGCGGAAGACTTAAAGAGAAAACCTAACATTTTCTACTATCGCTATAAACTTTGAAGTCATCTTTGCGTAACAGATAAAACAAGTCTGTAAGAGAAAGATGTCTGAAACAAAATAATAATTTTCTTAGATTTCCTATGCTTTTATAACCAGGTCATTGTGGTTTCGCATCACTACGCAAAAAGGTTGTGAGAAACCGATATCCCTTCACGGAAACAAATGAATTGATTGAATATTACCCTGAGATAGCCTAGGTAATATACAATTATTATTATAATCTCTACCAGATGGATTAATTTCTAGATCCTATGACGTGTAACTGTATCTGTATTCAGTTTCAATGGTATTAGAAATCATAAAGTACAGTGTAGGATTTATATATATATATATATATATATATATATATATATGTCTACTCCACGGACTCGTCGTCCGTGCCTTTTTTAAACTGTCCTCGTTTGGATCTACTACGTACTGTACGTACAGCGTCATATTATCTTATAATACTATTCCGTGACTTAACATTAACGTGAGTTGCACAGCACTTACTTATCTAATAACTATCCTAATTTATACCTTCATACAACCATTTAACAATACACTTAATTTCAATACTTTATATAATAAAATTAATTAATCTAATAATAATAAGCTATCCTAACATAATTAAATTAACCCTGCAATGGTGTCGATTCTAGCGTGATTCTCTAAACCCAAAAACCAATCCGACAACAGTCCCCCCCTGTCACTTTGTATAGAGTATGACAAGGACAGACCGCCGCCAAACTCAGCTCTAGGTTCGGAGAATGATTTTGTACAGGTTTCGAGATGATCGCACATTGTTGCACCTAGATGGCCCCGCAAATTTGCTCTCTGATCGCCATTTTTTTATTATAGTCCGCTACCTCTTGATCCGTCGCCATGCCGGGAATAACAATGAGGCGTCTAATGGCATCATCTTCCTTGAGGTCAGTAGGTGCAGGACACAGTATGTCGGGATATAGCCACGACTGCAGTGTAGGATTTGACTTTGAAACAAAAGCATAATCTCAAAATGCCGCCGAGAGCCATGTTTGATCTAGTGTAGCTACTAAAAAAAAATCATAAATACAATTCATTTAATGAAAGGAAAATAAATCCGTACTAATATTATAAACGCGATTTTTGTTTTACACTGTAGTGTGTTTCACATTAGTAGCTAAAATAATATCCTTTACATTTGATTAAATAACACAGTATGATAATAAAAAGTTAGTATATTCATAATAAGAAGCCATGATTTTATTTATAAAAAAAGAATCACAATCAAAGACATTTTATATCTAAAGCGTCCAAAACCCTCTTAACGTTCACAAACACTCAATTTTATATATCACACATTTTTCGTGAATAACCTAAAATAATCTATTTTAATTGTTCTCTATAAAATAGATATATTATTATCTAAGAAAACTATTTTTGATTATAAATATGGTGTTGAAAATAGTCGTAGAATACTAAATATTACAAATTCGACTATAAATTAAACAATCGCCTGCCTCGTGTCCAATATTAGTTTCATGGGTATTTTCAATTTGGGTCACCTGTATTGTAATGCACAAACATCAATCATTGAAGCTTTACACGTTGACAGCTTTTGTGTTGCGGTAATAGTGTCGGTTTTCGTAGTCCAATCATAAAACCTAGCATGTTGTTGATTGTACCATTATTTTATTGACGAGAACTATGGTATGTTATTTTTGACATTTGATATACTGTTTATATACTTTAAATGATATTATTATATAATAAATTTAAATAAATTGCATACCCATATACTGTATTTTATTATTAGTGTTATATATTTTATACTTTTTTCGATTTCTGTATACATATGTCTTCAGTAAAGTGTATTGTCTCTTTTCCCCAAAAGTGCTTATGTTATGATATCACCAAAACCATTCGCTACCACAGATAACAAAATGTAGGGCCAGATAACGATTTTAATGATGACACATTAAGGTTCTGGAGGCGTACGCTTAAAAACGATATTCGATATATCGTGGACTTCGTAGTGTCGTATGCGAGAAGTAATACGATACGGTTTGAGGTGTCGTTGTAATTATCGTAAATTTGACGTTTATTTTGCGAATGTTCGTCTGTCAAATTCAATTCATCGTTGTCATTTGAGGCTTCCTTATGTCAAAATTAATATCATTCGTTCGATCGTCCATTGAAATGTTTTAAACGATAGTAACTAAGAGTAGGATACGACACGACGAAGTCCACGATATATCGAATATCGTTTTTAAGAGTACGCCCACTGTATCTAATATGATATTTTCGAAAATATCTCCTCTTCAATTATTTCCTATGCCGATATGCCTATGTTTTATGCGTGTAATTGTCTCCTTAATAATATTATAAATACGAATGTAACTACGTATGTCTGTTTGTCTGTCGCGCTTGATTTGAATGAAATTCGATACACAGAGAAAATGGTCCATAGGCTTTTAATGAAAAAAGGGGGCTTAAAGGATAGGAGAGGAAATTGATGTTTTGTATGGGTTTTAAATTAATACTTATTTTGTATATGTATAAAGATAGTCATTGAAGTCTTCACAAACCAAGTCCGTTTTAACAAATGTTATCGTCATTGCTTATCTGTCAAAACTATGATTTTTTAAGTGGTATTTCTATGTGTAAATTAATTAAGCCCTCGAATAACATTATTAATATTGAAATTAGAAAATGATTATATTATATATACTCCAGATGTGTGGTTTGATAAACATCTTTCTAATATTTTTACAATTCTGATTTAAATAGGTTTTTGGTGCTAATCTATGTTGTTTAAATTAAATAAAATTTGTTTATTAATCTTATAAACATATTTAAAGGTGAAGGTTGTTTGAAAACTTGAGAAGCAGTTACTTTTTTTATGAGACGAAATAATAAAATATTCGACGAAAGATAAATCGAAGTATAATCATATACGTCGACGACAAGTGGCTCTACCGTGAGTTTACTATCGTTTTCGATAGATATTTGACGTATATTGAGCTATAGAAGTCATGTCAGTTTAATATGGAATAATAAGTACGATAACGTTCCGCTAGGGGCGCTGTACAATGTGTATATACAAAAATTTACGCTGTTCATATCGTTTGAAAAATAAATGTAAACTCATGGTAGCTACAAAGATCAGTATAAAACCATATTTTGGTACTACATTTTCAAGAGAAAGTTAATCATGTAAAACCTATTTGGTAATAGCCTAGTAGTAGCCTTTCCAGGAGTCTAAAACATGTTTATTCTTAAACAAGTTAGTAGAGAAATGAAAAAGTCGACAAAAATATATCCATTCATGACATCATTGCTAAGAATTGCATATTCGAAAGAGAGTTCGCGCCTTTCCGAGTTCCTTTGTCTCACCATCCGTGCCAGCTTTCATTCGGGACAAAGAAATTGGCATCCAGTTCACTAATTACCTTGTTATGTTTACTTTTACTTGTAGATATTTTGGAGATATGCGTGAAAGTCTAATGATAATAGAACGCAAGGCTTGTTGAAACAGATATGTGAGAATTTTAGTGTTTCGTGAATGTAATTTTTTGCTAATGTTATATAAACAACGTGCTGGGCCCTGTTATCGTTGCTTGTTGAATGTTAAATAAATAAGTTGTTACCGCGTTTTCATTACTCCTTCGGAGAACCCTAGGTTGATCATAGGAAGTGACCACTGAGTTCTTTTCTTCTCTTCAATATTTTCACTGACAGTTTAGGTAAACACAAAGCAAATAGTAATAACAGAGATATAACATTAAGTAGAACACAGGAAACAATATATAAAATAGGAAAGATGGCCGTTGGAGCAAAAAGTTTGAGGGACAAGCATAGTCCGAGAATCGCAATGTCGACGCATAAACAATTTGGTAATATGTGCAAGAAGGCACTGCATGCCTTTTTTTTTTGTTTCCCTGAGGAAAATGCATAAAATTGCATACCCCGGCTGTGGCGAGCCGGCGGTTATGTGGGGCTCTCCTCCCCAGAAGGGGGAGGCCTACCCACAAAAAACCTCAGGGATGGCCTTCCTCAGGCATGTAGGGAGCCTCCGGGAACATCAAGCCACTTCCGGGAACCCCCAGCCTCCCCTGCCTAGAGGGGAGCCCTCCTCGGGGGAGGCTACTACCTTCCCCGGTCTCCTCCACCGACGACGCCCCTCGGCCACGGAAGGGGCGTGGTCCATCCCGGGTCGCTGTAGCAGTCGCGACTTCCTCGCGCCCGCCGGCGACACGCGGCGGCGCCGCAGCTGTGCTACCGAGCCCGGCGCCGCCTTCTTCGAGCGGGATCGGCCATCTCCATCTCCCGACCCCGCTCGGCGGCCTCCTTCTGGAGCATCACTGCTTCACAGAAGGAGGCCAAAGCCCTCCAACCTCCCTCGTTCGCCAGCATTGCCGCAATCAATGCCGGCGGAGACAGATCTCGCCCACAATCTCTGCGACCAAGACTCGGCGCTCGGAGGTCCACGCGGGGCACTCCGCCAGCGCCAGAGTCAAGGAAGGATGCGCAGTGGTGGCAATGTGTCGGTCCGTCCCGTCCTAAGGCACTGCATGCCTGCATTAGGACCGATCGGTGTTGGGAGGGACCTCACCCCCGGATGGCCGGTGGGTGACGTCGAAGGTTGGAGGAGGGGGGGTGGCTGCAAGATCGCTCCCTCCCGAGAAGGGGGAGCCCTAACGCAAATGCGACACTTGATCCTCCTCTACAACGGCCATCGCTAAGGTTTTTAGTGAGTAGGCCTCGTTTCTGGAGAGGAGAGCCCCACATAACCGCCGGCTCTCCGCAGTCGCGGTATGCAATTCAATTTGTTTTCCTCAGCGGGACAAAAAAAAGGGACCGGTCGGTGTGGGGTCCTATACTAGTAGATAATTGTATCATTCAACACATCACTACTTTATTTCCCTTCCCACAACATTTTTAGAAAAAATCATCCAAATATTAACGTCAACAAAGAAATACGAAAGTAACTCTGTCTGTTACTTAGTCACGTTTAAATAACTGGACCAATTTTGTTAAACTCAAACCAGGTAAAGAAACTAGATCTTGGATATTTTTTACGCCGAACTTTCTGCGGAAGTCACAGCGAATAGAAACATACAAAAACAAAATCAAATTCTAAAAACAAAAATAATGTTTACTCATCACAGGTTATAACACGTTCTTAATGACGTTGTAATAAATTTGAATATGTGTAACCACAAAGAAACCACCTCAACTAGGAAAAAAGAAATATTTCTACACTGCGTTACCGAAAATAATGTTTTCACCACAAACTCTTGTGAATGTCGTGATAAAAATGGTGAGAGTTTACATAAAAAACCGACTAAAGTCAAAAGCCAATAAGATACTTCGTAAGTACAAATATTTTTTTGTTCTATGCTACGCTATGCTTTAGCGTTGAGAGGTGAACCAAACGTTATTTACATTCTCTGTCAGTCTACCTTAGGATAAATCATATAAATGAAAAAACTTAATTGAATAACGTTAAAATGTATGATAAATCAAATAGGTTATTTTACATAGAACTTGAAATAAATTGTTAAAATTAATATATCCGTAATTCATAAATTCATTGATACCTTTCTGATATATATATATATATCAGAATATATATATATTATATATATATATATAATATATATATATATATATATATATATATATATATATCAGAATATATATATATATATATATATATTATATATATATATATTATATATAATATATATATATATATCAGAATATATATATATATATATATATATAAATGTCAATTATTTTTGACGAACTCCGTAGTTGATTTGATTTCACCGGTTTCAAGGTGTCACCGTCACAGGTCCCGGGTTCGCATCTCTGTGGGGGCAGATGTTGTGTGATAAATGCGAGCATTTGTACCTTAGTCAGGGTTATATATATTTCTATCAAAATATTTATATATGTATGTCTATCCGTTACACTCGATCCCATAACACAAGCCTTAGCCTTAGCCTTACTTTGGGCTAGGCTAATCGGTGTAAGTATAAGAAATATTTATTTTATTTTAAAACAATTATTTAGTCTATTGACTAATAATTCGAAATCTATTTTGGATTCCACCCGCAATATTTTGATTATCCAGAATAGTTTATGCAATAACTTTAAAATTAAAAGATACTATAGTACTTTATTATACAAACATAATTAAAATGAAACTTGAGCGTTTGGAAATTTCTATTTCCATGTTTCGCTGTTTCGATTCTGTACGAAAACTTTCATTATTAATTCTATAACTTGATATGTTATTTTCTCAACATTGATGCTTCGACATGTAGCCACAGTAAAAGTTAGACTTCGTTATTAATATATTTATTTTAGAAATAGTGTTTTATGGAGCAATTAAAATATATGATTAAAAATTATACAGTGTATGGAATTTAGAGCTTTAACCGTAGACTTTTAGGGAAATAATTTGGTATATCGTTTTGTTTGCGAATTAATTTTTTTATTAGCATACGTATACAGGCATTTGATCTTTAGCTTGTTTATGTATGTTTGTATCAAATATATTTATATATGTATGCCTAACATATGAATGTCTCTGGGTTTGGTACTTAGATCCCATAACAAAAATCTTACAGTGTATAGTTTCGGTTACGCTAATTGTTGTGAATATAAGAAATATTAATTTTATATATTTAATCAGTAAGTAGTAAATATATATATAAAGTTGCAGTAAGTTTATTTTTAAGTGAAACGTTTTTTCAATTATAATTTTTAAATTTACTGTCAATAAATTTAAAAAGCAATTTAAATGTTATGTATCAAAATTATCATTTGTAGAGCAAATAAAAATTCATTGCAATTGATTCTATTATTTTAGTTACCATTTCAGCAAATTTTTATAATTCACCGTTATTCTCGTTAGAAACTATATAATATTTATTTTTAAAAACATTGGCTCAGTTAAAAATAAATACGAGATTAATTAGCTATTAATTGCACTTATAACAATTAATTTTGCAATATAAAAATTATATTAATATTCATGATGTTTTAAAAAGTTTCTCGCTAATCTCTTGACAAAGAGGTTCACTCTGAAAGGAAGTTTGTTTACTTTCACGCAAAGATATCGACACATCTCATTCAAACACTCAGTTGATCATTTCACTAATCAAAACAGGCTCCTGAGATCACTATAGTTAGGTAGGTACTCACTTAGTATCACCTTTCACTTTTAGTCTAAGGCACTTTCACTGGGCACACACGTCAAAAATTTATAAATTAGTAAAAACTATTTTGTTTGTTTTCTTTTAGAACGTCGATTGGCGCGCGTTCGCGTTCCGAATTCGGGGTCGTTCGAATTTTGAACGGTTGGCTTTTTGATTCGATTTTTACGTCAACGCGCGCCTGTGGCTTAAAGCGCACTGACGGCTTTTCTCAAAACCGGTCGGTAAGGGGCTGTGTAGACTGTTGGAGTGGCAGACACTAAAGGTGCGCTTACACAGATAATTGTCAGATAATTTAGTCAATTACTAGATTATTAGACAACGAGTGGGGAGCGTAGCGTTTTTGCTATGGCAGTAGGCACTCGGGGTATAAAAATCTAGTCCTACCTTAAAGACAGTTTTGTTTACACTAGTTCATGAATCAATTAAACCAATATAAATTTAACATTTTACCAATATGTATAAAAAAGTAGTAAGTAAAGTCTTAGTAGATAATTACTTAAATTATCAGGCAAAAAAATATATGAATACTAAACTATATGGATACTAAACTTAACGTTCGATGATACAGAACATATTTTTAAAATTTTGATATATTGTATACGAGTATTATTGTAAATATTAAGCAGGGAACAAAATATGAGAAAGAACTGTTCTTAGCTCAAGCTACATCAGAGGACAGGACTTTTGCTTAATATCAGCATCAGAAACAGTTCGTGTTGATAAAGTTGACATTCAAGTAGTTTTGATTCCACTCACTGTGACTTATGTGTTTGCTATTGTTTCCGATAAGTATTTGACGTATAGAAAGTTAAAGAAATCATGTCTCTATTAACTAAAATCAATATAATTACGTTTCCGCTAGATTCTATATACTCATACTCCAAGTGTAACTAATATGATTTTGCGGAACTTTTGAAGAAGCTAGACATAACATTATGCAGAAGTTGACATTCGCTTGCAGTCAATATGGACGGCGTAAATTGTACATAATGTGTATGTAAGAGTATTCAAGAGAAGCCTTTTTTTACGAGGTGGAATGTTGGTTACGCGCCATACCTGTCGATGGCTAGTTGACAGGCGTGTGTAGGATTCTTCCCGTTTTGTATGGGGTATACGCACTAAAGCACTTTGACGACCATTTTGTCCTTGATGGAGGCAATCCAGAGACTGGAAAACCAATTACTCTGATTCACCTACGGACAGCTCAGCCAACTATGGCCGAGTCGTAGCGCTCGTGGATTATTACCCAGGACATAAAGGTAGCCCCAAACGGGAGGGCCTATGGATGCGCTCATCAGGAGACACCTTAGCGCATAGGCCACCCTTAAGGTGGTCATAGAAGACGGGTTGCATAGGACCGACTTCTACCACCCAAGCGTCTATACCGGAGCAGAGCAGCGTAAGGATCATTTCCCACTCCTTCTCCACTTCAAGGGAGCAACAGCCTACTTTTCCCGCTAATTAGTCAGTATTTTCTTTAACATAATTAACAATAAGAGATTAAAAATAGGCTTACGCAGTTTACTGTCTTCAATTACTTATTTGATTATCAAACTGACCTTTGGGTAACAGATAGTTATATATACGTGTACATGTAGTTACATATAAATAAACAATTTACTTATTCAGTGTACTTAGTTGTAGGGGTATTATATATTTTATGTATTAGGTTGTCCGATAAGTTCTTGCCGTTTTTTTAAATTAAAAAATTTGCGATCGAAGTGAATTTTTTTGTTATAATGTTTTGTGTTATTCGAAAGAGAATTTTTCGCGCTACAAGAAAGTCTATTTGGTTTTTTTGTTTCGATTAGTTTTTGTTAATTTTTAGAGCATTTAAATGGAGTGTCAAGTCGACAAAAACGAGCATTTTCGACACCATCTACTTTTTGCGTTTAACCGAGGTGCCAAAGCCACGGAAGCTGATAGAGAGATTTGTGCCGTATACGGAGAGGGTGCCATAGCTGAAAGAACTGCTCCATATTGGTTTGCGAAGTTCAAAAGTGGCAATTTCGACCTCAAGGACGCATCTCGTTCCGGGCGACCAAGTGAGTTTGATGAAGAGCGTTTGGATCAACTTCTGCACGAAGACGCGCGTCAAACAACCAGAGAATTGGCAGAGCGTATAGGATCCAATAAATCAACAGTAGCCGAACATCTCCACTCAATGGGAAAGGTTCAAAAACTCGGAGCTTGGGTGCCGAACGTATTGAGTGAAAACAATAAAAATCAACGATCCACCATTGCTGCCAGTTTGCTTGCTCGTCATCTCTCAACTCATGGACATAAGCAAAGATTTCTTTATCGCATCGTCACTGGTGACGAAAAATGGTGTCTCTACGTCAACATGAAGTTGTTATTTTATGTTTAAAAATAAAGTTATAAAAATTTAAAAAAACGGCAAGAACTTATCGGACAACCGATTACATAAATCATATTGTTTTAAATTTCATTTTATGAATGGCAGAGAATAAATATTTTTGGTTGGAAATATTACATAGCGTCTCCAGCGGATATAATCAACTTAATTGTGCTAATTTGAGTACATTGACATGACTTCCATAGTTTACTGTACCTAAAATCCAAATTAAAAACGAATAGAAACTGATGGTAAACATATTGACAAGAAAACCTGCCGAATATTTACTTTAATTTAGAATAACCTTGAGGAACACATAAGCAAATTTCTTGAAACCAATAACTATTTTATTAAAAAAAATAATTGTTTTTAAAACAAATTTTATAAACTGAATGTCTATGGTTATGTGTCTTGTCTATTATATCAAATTCAATACAATTAATGCACACTACAATAAATTTTTAATACTTAGTAGAATATATTGGTATAATTTTTTAGTTCATTGTTGTAAACTAATTTTAATGCCTGTGTTTTTTCTTGTAATATTTTTTTACATACTATTGATTTCATCTAAATCGATGCAATTCAATCAAAATTAAAGAATCGACGCCGACGTCCGATATGCGCTTTGTGTCACACGAATGATTAAAAGATAGAACCTCAAGTTTCTTCCGTCGCGCTGTCACGATTATTATAGCCCCTGTAAGAAAGTAGGCAGTCGTGGAAAAATTGATCATTAAACGGTGCGATTTGCATTTTGTACAAGCTTTGGGTTCCTCGGCTTATGATCGGGCGTGAAATATTAATAAATTATCACAAGTGTTTGTATTTATTTATTCGTTTTACATTACATATTTTTTTAATTTTGTCGCTTCACACTGACATTTTTATCCTGTATCATAAACAGAATCTCACGTGTACATACACTCAGACCGGAACAAATTTTTGTAGGTCATACAAAATATCCCGTGTGGAATCGAACCAGCGACCGTTGCGTAGTAGCCGATGACTGGACCGCTGCGGTAAACGTGTCGTTAAGTTTTTGTTCGACGGACAAAGATGTGATTAGGGTTCTGTTATTTTAGTACGTGGAATGGAACTCGGAAAATTGGAAATTTTGAATTACGATATTCTATTAGTTTTTCGTGATCTTATATATAAAAATGAATCGCAAAATGTGTTGGTAAGCGCATAACTCAACAACGCCTGGACCAATCTGGCCAATTATTTTTTAAAATGTTCGTTGAAGTTCAAGGATGGTTTTTGCGGAGAAAATATCGAATAATTATCGGATAAACCCTATAACAACTCTTTTTCCCATACAAACGTTTTCTAACTAAATGTACAATCAAATTGAGGTTTATTGTTATTGTATTAAGTTCATATTGCAAGCACTCACTGTTGTCTAAGCATCCTGTGTTCCTAACATCAAAGAGTCAATTTGCGCTTTATTAACACTATGTAGAGTTGAATATACACAAAGCACTACAATGAAAATCAAACTGATTTTTGTTAATTGATTCACACGATTAACTATAAAGCGATTGTTTACTTTTAAATGCTTATATATGTTTTATTTAATTATTATTTATTCCACCACCACCACCAGGGTGACGGTTCTGTACAGGAGAATTTTTTGCCCTGACTATAAAATAAGTAGGAACAAAACTTTGTAAAACTGCCACTTTACAAATCTTTTTGACAGGACAAAGTATATTATTATTATTATTAAGATATAAAGATAGCGTTTAATATTAAGTTCGACAAGTTCTTAGGATCTGGCACGATACTGTTAATAATGGGAGCCTGAAACACATATGAAACATAGTAATGCTACTCTTTGATACCAAGACTCGTATACTAAAATCAACTCAAACCATTGTTTCAGTACAGTTAGAAAGAGATGGTGATATCGAGTCCTTACTTTCTGACTGAGTTCAAAAAGCCTTTTAAATTTTATTTTCTTAATTTTAAGAGCATTTTTGTCTATGGTCCTTGTATTTCTTTCTCATTCTTATCTTTGAGCAGTTGGTTATAGAAATCCTTCTTTCATTTCATTGACAGCTTATCTAAGTGCAGCGTCAGTCGATTGGACATTAGCTCAAGTCAAAGTCTATCTGAACCGGAGACTACTAAATGAGGGATAGACTACCAGCTCCATGTATGAATTTCTATAATTTCAAAAGTCATAGTAGATGGCGTTATTTGTATAAAATATTTGTTTAAAATTTATGAAATATCATATTTTATTAATAAAACTAATAATATTCTCTTTTTTTAAATTATGAATCTAATATTTTGCATTAATTGTCTATTGAAGAATGATAAATGGTGCATACACAGAACCGTTTCACATCGAAAAAGGTGTGAGGCAAGGGTGTGTAGCATCTCCATGGCTGTTTAATCTATTCATGGATCAGTGTCTGTCGAATTTGAAAGAGAGTGAATGTGGTTTACGCATGAATGAGTTACTTGTCAAATGCCTACTATACGCTAATGACCAAGTATATTGGCGTCATCGGCCAGTGAGTTGCAGGAGATGGTAACTGTTATGAATGACGCTTTAAATGATAAAGAAATGAAAATGAACGTAAGTAAGACCAAGGTATTGGTGTTTGAAAGAGACGTAAATATGACATTGTGTGACATTATGATAGAAGGAGAAAAAGTAGAACAAGTAGAAGAGTTTGTATATTTGGGATGTATGTTTACAAGGGATGGAAGGTGTGATAACGATATAGAGAAGCGAGTAAAAGCTGGTAACATGGTGAATGGGGCCATGCATACGTTTCTGAGTAGTCAGAAAATATCAGAAAAGGCGCGATTAGCAGTGCATGAGGGCGTGCTGGTCCCAACATTAATGTACGGAAGTGAAAGTTGGGTATGGGAGAAACGACATGAAAGCAGAATAAATGCAGTAGAAATGAGAGCTTTGCGGAGTATGGCAGGAGTAAAACTGAGTGACAGATTGTATAATGAAGTGATTAGAAAGAAATGTGGTTTGAAAGAGGATATCGTGACAAGAATAGAGAAAGGGATGCTTGGGTGGTTTGGGCATGTGGAACGGATGGATGAAAGTAGACTGACCAAAATTATTTATGAAGCTGGAGTGAGTGGAGATACGGGACGAGGAAGACCTAGGCGAACATATTTCGAACAAATCGAAAGTGTCCTCAAAAAAGGCCAGGTCAGAAGTACCCGCAATCGTCGAGCATGTATGAGGAATGTTATGAAAGTAGATGAAGCGAAAGAGATATGTAAAGACCGTAGCAAGTGGAAAGACGTAATCTCTGCCTACCCCCATGGGAAAAAGGCGTGAGTGTATGTATGTATGTATTTACCTGTAATTAAAAGTCATATAAGATATTATTATATTAAAATGTTAATATAGCCTTTGCGTTTAT
Organism: Scirpophaga incertulas; assembly: GCA_036419045.1. NCBI lineage: Eukaryota > Metazoa > Arthropoda > Insecta > Lepidoptera > Crambidae > Scirpophaga > Scirpophaga incertulas. The sequence goes on along the minus strand of CM071636.1, from coordinate 21,092,746 downwards.
GTATTTAGTTGGTGAGACTTAACACGTTGGTGAGACTATAAATAAATACACGTTCTAAAATAGAATGATGACAACAGAACATGTTAGACAGTAGGCTTGCTTGGACGTAGCAGAAATAATATAAGCATTGTGCTGTCAGTTTTTTATGTTTAGCTAGAGGTGTTGCAAGTTTGTCATGTTTTGTACGAATAAAAGTTTAAAACTGTGAACTTTTATGAAGGATAAGGATAAATTTCAACATTCGAAACAGAAATAAAACAAACATAATTGTTGTATTAATTTCTTGTATACATTTCTATGGTTTTATATTTTAAGTATTATTATTTAACTGTAATTTTATCGATAAGAATATTGGCCATACTACAGGGAAGGTAGTGATTCCTGATATACATTTGTTAGCTGGTTCAGCAGTTAGGACAAAATTAAATACATATTTAAATGAAATAAACTTTTTTTTTTATTTATTTTAAATAAAAAAAAAATCTACCATCTGTGCAGACAAAGTCGCGGGTATCAGCTTGTATTTAATAACGTATACGTACTTTTAAAATTCAAAACATTAATAAATCCGAAAAAGATACTTTCTGAAATTACTATTTAGTTACACTATATTTGAGTTACACTGCGTGGCCATCTGTCTAAGTATTGTCAAGTTTGATAGGAGTTTTGCTGTCTTGCTTAGCGGCGTAAAGTGAAAGGCCACTAAGATTTCTTTGTGGTAACGTTTGTTCCTGACAGAGGGTGCTGTTTGAGTTCTTTGTCTGTTTACTTATTTTGTAATAGAAAACATATTACCATCTTTCTTATATAAGCTACAATAAATATGAATATATTTGAAAAGATATTTAAAAAATATTCTTTACGTATTCAACCGATATATTACCTAAAGTTAAAGTTAGTTTAAGACAAAGTATGGAAACGGCTTTTTATTGTTTTGTTATTTTATTCAATTATTTAATTGATTATTGTTTTAGTTAAACTAGCTCACTACTTTCGTATAACACTCTTGTATTTAACATTTATTTAACATTTTAAAAAGCCGCTTCCATAATTTGTGAGCCAAAAATTAACTTTAGGTAAATATGCATCCGATTATCCGATCTCTAATTATCACACATGGAATCACCAATGCCATTATGATAAATTACATACATAAAAAATATATATTTCAATGAATAAAAATAAATAACAAATTATAAATACAGTATAATTATCAAACAATGATATATTAAAAAACTTAAAGGTAATTAACATTACTGGAACGTATAAATAATACGTAGCTACGTTAAAAATATTCGTAACAGGAAGCGTAGCGCGTTGATGTCTTTTACACGACGACTCATTTATGAGTGTTTAGTGATATTATCGTGTTGAAAAACTGCACATTCCATGCAGTTTATTACATAATTGGCAAAATTAGGACTGTCAGAATATTTAAGTCAATTTCTGTTAGTATGATTTGTTATCTTTTCTTCGATTTATAATATGATTATTGTTATTACAAATGTTAAAAGTTTATTTGTCAAACAATCATAGTTTTGACATATACATACATTATCGACACTGAACTGTTTAAATGGGCTTAGATTGTGAAGACTTCAGTTGATCTTTTTGCTTTACCATAGGATTTCCATATTATTTTTTAATTGATAATTATTTTGATTATCTAGGAAAAGTATTCTTGTTCATTTTTCACTTCGACATTAATGTATCTGGGCCGGCAATTTATGTAGAGTCAATTAATGTAAAGACCCGCAATAAGGTCGCAAAACTACAAAATTGGAAAGAGTTCGCCCCACAAAGGAGTTATCGCATAATTTGTTTGGCCGTCCGCGACGTCACTGTTACGTAAACCGCCCATAACCATGCACTTTTACATAATATGCGCCCGCGCAGCCAGTCAACGCTGGGCCGCCGTACCGGACGCACGCGCACCACCTATAAAATGCACAATTACACTTTTTGAAAAATAACACTTTACAGCGAACGATGTTCTAAACTCTGCGGCGGCCGGAAACTGAAAACGTGCGTCCAGTGTAAGATGAAAGTGAAGTTAGTGCGTTAACCTTTTTAATATGTTTAGCGAAAACAGATGGAAAGTGTTTCTGCTCGTCGCCGCGTCGGTCACCGCGGCCGAGCCGAGCCGCGCGCTCAGCCTAGTCTACCAACCCTATAAGAACGTCGTGTTCGTCCCGAAGAACTATTACAGACGCAGTCGCTCCAGGGTGCTCTTTCTCGATGAGTCCGAGAGCCGGCAACCTTTCGGCCGAGGCGAGATCGACTTGACGGTCGATAAAGTCAAGTTCGATGACTCGGACTATGAGTTCACATCGCCTGAAGAGCCCAGGGTTGAAGCGACGACCCAGATTGAAGACGGCGGTAACGAGAGGTTTTACGAACCTTTACCGCGCTTCAGGCAGTTCCAGACGCCTCAATACTACCAGGGAAGGTTTGGGCGTCCGTACGCTCCAAGTTTCGGTTTCGATCCTTACCAAACTGCTGTACCGAGCGGCACAAGCCCGTACCAAACTGTGGCGCCAGCCGTACCTAATCCGTACCAGAGCCCAGCGCTTCGAGCTGGCTTTTACAACGGCTGGAAGGCACGAAGCCCTCGTGTTGTGTTCCCTTACGCTACGGACAGCGCAACCTCAGTGCATACAAACTCTCACGGCGGACCAGCTAGCTTGGACAATGTTGTGTTTCGGGACCAGAATTTCGGTTTGAACGAAGTCGGTACGGATGAACAGACTCTTCAGGACATTGGAAACGGGAATGACGCGTTCGCGGAGAGAGGTGAGTATCGTAGATTAGAAAGGTTGTTTGGCAAACTATCGATATTGAATTTACGTGCTTCAACCCAAGGTTGGTTTTCGTTCGTTTGGCACGATCACGTGCAAGGCAGTTGCATAGTAATAGCTAATATCGTTTGTTTTATAAGTATTTATAAAGCTAACAACAGTTTTGTTGTTTTACTGTGACTGATAGTCGCGATTACGTGTAAATGCTGAATAAGGTTGGCGACAGCGTTAAAAAGTTGGTGTTCGATGAATACGGGACATGCAAGCTATTTAGAAACGATAACTTCTTAAGGAAATACATTAAGAACTAGTGTTGTTATATATATACAAGAGTAATTAAAACATGTTAAGCTCTTATTCCCACCAATAGCATAGTATCATTCAAATAGACAGATTGTTCTGATATTGCCTTGAACAATAGATTTTCTATTCAATAATAAATGGCCCCAGTCATCGGCAGAAAATAATTCGAATTAAATAGCTGGTAGCTAAAACAGTGAACAGTGAGAAACATGATACATATATGTAATGTGATATAATAATATGTATGAGTGTTGCGTTTTCCCGAACGCCCGTAATTTGGTTATATTATTTAACTATATAATAATATTGCTTACTTACCGGTCCGTAGTTCTGGCTTGGCTTGAACGTGTGTTTTGTGTGTACTAATGTGCCCTACCGTATGTGGTTATAAATATATATCATAAACTACAATACTTGTAGTGTAAAATAGGAGAACGCGTGGCCGACCACTTTTCCAAATGTAAATGTAATCCCGTCGAAACCGTAATATGCCAATATTTATCCAATGGTATATTTAAATACACTTTATACGTAACTAAATGACACGTAAATGATCAATTATTAATCCACCAGAAAATAAACTCAATAAAAAATGCCGTCCAAAAAATCCGAAGTGACAGTCAAGTGCCGAAAACCATAATGTCAAAAATCTTTTTTTTTATTACTTTTTTAAATTTCCTTTTCCGCGGTCCGAAACTCATAAGTCCTAAACAATGAGTGTGAGTGATATATGTATGTATAAGTCAGTGTGTATAATGTGTTTGTTACTTATCTATTTTAGTCTCGATATCTATTTTACTTCGTTCGCAGATATATAATTTATATATTACTAGCTTCCGCCCGCGGCTTCGCCCGCGTGAAATTAGTTTTTGTCAATCCTGGTTCCTTGTATCTAAGATACCAAGATTCATGGTCTTGTCTTCAATTCAACCCCTATTTCACTCCCACACTGGTAAAAATTTCAAAATGATAGAACAAACGACTTTTTGTTTCTTATGACGTTATATTTGACGAACTTGCATATTAACTGTCAACCCTTATTTCACCCCCTAGCTGGTCGAAATTTCAAAAATGCTAGAACAAATGTTTAATGATTTATTATCAAGTGCTCAAATATAAAGTTTCGTGGTTTTATCTTTTAAAATTAAGAAATCCCATACAAACTTTCAACCTCTATGAAATAGATCCCCTTCATCCCTTTTTTTCGAAATAAGCCTGCCTGTGTTCTGTCTCAGGGTCTAAAGATTGTCTGTACCAAATTTCATCAAAATCGGTTGCGAGGTTTAAGCGGGAAAGCGTAACAGACAGACAGACAGAGTTACTTTCGCATTTATAATATTAGTTGGGATTTTCATTTGATGACGACCTCCATAGTCGAGTGGATAATACACCGGTTTCAAGGTGTCGCCATCTCTGAGGTCCCGGGTTCGAATCCCAGTGGGGGCAGATGTTTGTATGATGAATGCGAGCATTTGTACCTTAGTCATGGTTGTTGATATATATTTCAATAAAAATTATTTATATATGTATAATATATGTATGTCTATCCGTTACCCTAGATCCCATAGCACAAGCCTTACAGAGCTTAGTTTGGGCTAGGCTAATTGGTGTAAGTGTAACAAATATTTATTTATTTATTATTATTTATTTATTTATGTTTTTTTTACCTTAAGTGTAACTTTTGATTATTCTACAATATTTAATATTAAACTAAGGAACGATCCAGAAACTAACTCTTATATATATATTGAAATCCTCTGTATACTTTTTGAATTTCAAATATATGTTATTGGTTATATTTGTGATATATTGACAAACAAGAAGAGTTCACTTGACGGCAATTGGTTACAGATGCATATAGTACATAGAGTTTATTCGTTATATGTATACAAAAATACAAATCCTTCCTCTTTATGATATTAGTGTGAATGACTCAAACGAACTTAAAAGTGGAAAGCTAGTTCTTAAACTATTTATATTAAAATTATTAATAATTAGAGAGATTATACATAGAAGAAAACAGAATTATACGTACATTGACTGTCAGCGGTCGATAGCTCCGTCGCAATTTTTGTGCACGACGCAGCGAATTGAATTACTTAGTTTAAGTAATTTAAAATTATTTTTACGCAGAGATCAGCATCTATATCAATTGCGTGCTTACTCAACCTCGCTACTACCCACGTGTGTGTACTACTATATAATAGTTCTAATTTAATTATGATCTATCGCTGTCGTAAATATTATCTGATGACTGCACACATCCCATCAAATTATCATTCATCATACAAAACTTATACCTATTTTTGTATGGTTATTATTTTAGTGTGTGAAGTTAATAATATTGAAATATAATAAGAGCATTAAAAGAATAATTAATATAATACGTCTTTACCTATGAAGGTGCTATTTTTTTTTGTACTTCTAACTTATATTTGTGATAGTTATTTTATGGTGCATAACATTTTGGTCATATCTAGCAAGTTTCAATTGCAATATGTTCAGATATTGTTTATTTAAATATGAAAAAATCGTGATCTAATTTCCAATTTCATCTTCTACCATATTGTGTCTCTACAGCACTCGAAGGTTAACTGACAGAAAATGCTTCAGAATTAAGTGTGCTTTTGTTGCAGTGTTTAAATTTATATTCCAGTTATTTATTGTTTGTATTTTATTAAAATGAAAAAGAAAACCTTATTTGTCGCTGTTGAAATTATCAAATCAAAATCAAAAATTTATTCTTCAAATAGGATTTTTATTTTCACTTTTGCACGGATGGTACGCCATTGGTTTATAAGTCTACGGCGGGGGACCTTGCATTGGAAAGACCCAGTAAGAAAACCAGCAAGGACAATTTTTTTTCTGTATTACAGAGTCTTCAATTAGAAGCTGACCTCAGATAAATAGTCTGAACCTAACTTCCTTTATAATTTTAAACAAGTTCACATTATCTCTATAACAGCTATAATTCCAATATATTATTTACTATAGTCAAAATATATCTTAGTGAATTATTATGATTAATTGTTTCTAGCAAAAGCAAAAATGTTTAAAATTTTTACAGTTTTGTGATATGAAATTTTGTGTACTGAAGTTTTATTTATCACTAGCGACCCGCCCCGGCTTCGCACGGGTGCAGTGAAAAAATGGTTATGGTGGGTTATCCCTAAGAGATAGACATATACCATCGCGGACTTTTTTGTGGATTTTTGTAAGTTGTACAATACTGTAGTACATTATTTTGGTCTATCTCGTAGGGTTCAGCCAGCGTTTGCAATATAAGCGCAAAAAACGTGCTTATTTACGACATCACATTAGAAACCTTTAAATTTATCAGTGTTTCTCTACTATATTATGCATTTATTATACATACAAACCTTCCTTAAGAATCACTCTATCTATTAAAAAAAACCGCGTTGAAACCCGTTGCGTAGTTTTAAAGATCTAAGCATACATACGGACATACAGCGAAAGCGACTTTGTTTTATACTATGTATTGATCTCAGTTTAACAGATCGATCTCTGGGCTCAAAAACCGGCCAAGTGCGAGTCGGACTCGCGCACCGAGGGTTCCGTACAAACCTGCAAGGTTTACAAAGGTTTACAAGGTTTCATATATTTTGTAATGTAACTAAAAATTTAAGGTTTTCGGAATTTTTCCTTTATGTGTGCTATAAAACGTTGCTTCATGCCAAATTTCAAGATTCTAGGTCGACTGGAAGTACCCTTTAGGTTTTGATTCCCTTGCGAATACTTGCGAGTTTCAAAATATGCAGCTTAAATTGCTGTTTCTTTTGATTGCGTTGACATAGAGGTTTGATTTTGTTACAGCTTAAAGGTATTATAGACCTGAGTATTTGGTATAAATTTCAATTTAATACCTCTACGCGTTTATGAGGAAATGGGTAGTAAGTTTATAATTATTAAAAAAATATATATTATGTGATGTAACTAAAAATTTATGGTTTTCGTAATTTTTCCTTTATCTATGCTATAAGACGTTGCTTTGTACCAAATTTCAAGATTCTGAGTTCACGGGAAGCACCCTGTAGGTTTTGATTCCCTTGCAAGTGTCGAAAATTTGCGGCATAAACGGCTATATCTTTTGATTGCGTTGGCTTAGAAGTTTGATTTTTTCACAGCTTCAAGGGACAGTAGACCTGAGTAATTGATATAAATTTCAGCTTCATACCTCCACGCGTTCCTGAGAAAAAGGGTCTTGACAGACGGACGGACAGACGGACAGACGGACAACAAAGTGATCCTATAAGGGTTCCGTTTTCTCCTTTTGAGGTACGGAACCCTAAAAAATGATCATAACAAAAATTTTATGATTATTTTCCAGATTTATCATTAATGCTTTCACAAAATTTATTTGTATAATATTTATTGCACCAGTCAACCAAGTTAATTACAAAAAACTGTATTTGGCGCAGATAAAGATCAAAACTATTATACTTACTATATTACACATACTTACACAAATTTATACACAGATGTATAAAATTATATATATAATATAGAATGTAAATATTTTACAATATTAATTGAGAATCAGGTGTTTTAGTAAGTGATATTAGACAGAGCTCACGAACCGCTTTTTCAAATATGCATTTATTTTTAGACGCCCGGATGTGCTAGGGGAAATCATTCCATACATGAATTGCATGTCACACTAAATGATTTATACTTTTAAGTTCAAAATTACACAAATTTTTATAACCTTCAGTATATTTTACGATTGCTACGGCTTTCGTAATCGTATACTCACAAAAAGCAAGTAATTAAAGAAATTATGATTTCAATAACCTGTTTTTTCGGCATATACATAAGGTTCATGTTTGTTTGCAATTATTGTTCGTACTCTGTTATTAAGTCACCTAGTCGTTACGTAAACATACTAGAATTTAGACGATCGTGTTTCATTGATAAGGATACATTAATTTTTATACTATTTCTGTCTTATTCTCTTTACAAAAAAAAAAACAAGTACATAGACGTTATCTTGTAACTTAAAGTTACGTTATTTATATATAGGCTGGCTAAATCGTGAGATATATTGATTGTCCAATTTTAATTATTTCAACTGGCAACTCAACTTGTCATTTATTATATAAACAACACGTACAATACTGCTTACAGTAGCTCTTATTGCACGTAGTTCTTGTGAGATTCGCAGAAAATTTGCAAACTTCACAAATAGCACAGTGTATGTAAAGGTCCTTATAATTTGGCTGTGTATCTTATCCTTTACACCAAAACACAGCAACGAAATACGAGACATTTAAATATATTAACCAGTTTAAATCTTCCAAATAGTTTTTAGTGTTGGTAATGTTGTAGGTGTTTATCTGTGCCTAGTAGCTTAGTTAGATCTAAGCAATGAAGAAAATAGTGACTATTTTTATCAATATATTGTTATTAATAATATGAATGCGAAGAATGGAGACACGGGACGAGGAAGACCTAGGCGAACATATTTCGAACAAATCGAAAGTGTCCTCAAAAAAGGCCAGGTCAGAAGTACCCGCAATCGTCGAGCATGTATGAGGAATGTTATGATAGTAGATGAAGCGAAAGAGATATGTAAGGACCGTAGCAAGTAGAAGGACGTAATCTCTGCCTACCCCCGTGGGAAAAAGGTGTGAGTGTATGTATGTATGTATGTATGTAAATGCAAAAGTATCTCTGTCTTCTGTTTATCCTGCTTGCAGTTCAAAACTACTGTACCGATTTAAATCTATACAGACAGACAGTCTAGAACTTAAGAAAGGATATACCCTATTTTTTAATTGGAAATTAAGGTTGTAAGGGATTGTGAAAGAGGATGAAAGTCTGTATGGAAAGATTTTTTTTGTTTGGTTACGAAAGTTTTAAACTTTTTTAGGCTTTTGATTACTTATATAACACATTCAAAACTTATAAAAATGTTATCCTAAAGAGATTACAGTTTTCGATTATAGGCTAATACACTACTGTACCGATTTTGTTGAAGTTTGATATAGTGATAGCTTGAGAACCAGAAAAGGTTTTAGGGACATTTTACTACAGGAAGAAATATTGTTTCGGGAGAATATTCTAATAGTAAGATGCGAATTTCTTAATGTTTTATATTGATATCTCGGTTAATGTGGACCGGTCGAAATAAATCAATCGATATTAATTAATGTAAGGACCTGCACATATTTTGTGAGCTCATTAATTATGCTATGATATTTGTTAATATATTGAATCGTCTGACAATCGCCTTACAGGGCCTATTGATCGCTTACTAGCAATGACATCCATGCTCAATGACAAAGGAACTTTCATTAATTGTGTGCTGAGTCTTAAATACTTCTTGTATTAATGACATTTCTCACGCAAGGTTATATAGGATTGTTTTATGTTTTTACTCTCTTAAGTTTTATGCCTTCCTGGTAGACTCATAATGATCGAAAGGGTATTTAATGTGGTCATAACTTTCTTACAGACAAAAAATCCGCTTTTAATATACAAACATAGGTCAATTAGGATTTTGGCTATATTTTCATAAGAAAGAAATATTTTTCCTTGCTAAAAAAAATCTCAAATCTGAATGACTTATTGGACCTTAAATTAGTTTATTATAACTAGAGATCGGATAATCGGATGCATATTTACCTAAAGTTAGTTTAAGACAAAGTATGGAAACGGCTTTTTATTGTTTTGTTAAATAAAAATTTTCACCATTTCTGTTTATTTATTCAATTATTTAATTGATTATTGTTTTAGTCAAACTAGCTCACTACTTTCGTATAACACTCTTCATGTAATAAATCGTACATTCATAAATCACACGGGGAACTGAAACTAAACTTCATGTAAGTATGCATAGTTGTATAAATGAACCCGGAGTTTCGGTCTTTTGAAAATAAATACCACGTGCTAATTTAGTAATTTTCAAACAATATCACTACGATAAATTTGCAGACCCGTATTTTCCCGGAATTTTTATTTAACAAAATGTATTTTAAAAAGCCGCTTCCATAATTTGTGAGCCAAAAATTAACTTTAGGTAAATATGCATCCGATTATCCGATCTCTAATTATAACCTATTCTGAGATTTTAGCAAAGATATATTTTCCTATAGTACGTAATTTTATTCATCATTTTAGTTGTGGGATGTACATCTCACAACTAATACATTATTAAACATATGCCTTCTAGAAAATTTGAATCTTGAGGAGGCTTCAAAATTGTAAATTTTTTAACATTTAATACCCCTTCCCAGTACGTTACGAAATTAGCTGTATTTATTTGGTTCCCGAAAAGCTATTTTATGATACGTGACAGTGGGTTCAAATTTTGGTGGCAGCGCTTATTCATTTATTAGATTTTGCAATTGCAAAAATTTGTAAATGATTTAACGTAATCAACAACGACGTCATCGATTTAGGGTTCACAGTTAAAACAGAAAATATAAGTAGTGCATCGTCTTTCGAACTATGAGGGATTTTATGCAATTTAAATGCCTGTTGATAAATAGCGTTTATATTTAAATTCGAATTTTATACAATACAAATAGTGTTTGTAAACTTTCGTAGTACGAGTATAGGTAGGATTAATACCGAAGCTTACAACGCATACGTACATAAACTAGAAAGTGATCTAAAAGAGGATAATCAAAATAAAGTCCGTAGAAAAATATAAGTATAAAAATATCTATATGTGCAATAAATTTCTTTTTGACTAGCTGTGCCAGCGACTTTGTCCGCGTGGAATAGTTCTTTTTAGCATCATTTTGTTTACAATTTAATACTTTTAATTAACAACACATTTGGATAAAGATTAGTATTATTATGTTGATACAACTCTAACAAATAATTGGTAATAATGCATCTGCTAATGTCGAAATTATCGACCAAATTTGATTACTATAAAAACGATTCTAGTGAGTTAACCTTAAAAGATAGACATATACTGTCGCAAACATTTTTTAGATCATTTCAAGAGAAATAATTCTTTCATACATATTATTTTGGTATCTTGAACTGTTTTCGCAGCGCATGCAACGGAAGACCTCAAAGATGAATAATTTTCCCCGTTTTCTCCACATTTTCCATTATTTCTTCGCTCCTATTAGTCAAAGCGTGATGTTATGTAGCCTAATGCGTTCCTCGATAAATGGTCCATTCAATAAAAAAGAATTTTTCAACCAAGAGTTCCTGAGATTAGCGCGTTCAAACAAACAAACAAACAATCAAACTCTAAAGCTTTATTATATTAGTATAGATTAATTGAAGATTCTACTTGGTTACGCTATGAGTTATAAATACATTTCATCACGAATAAAAAATATGTTTTAAAAACAAGAAATAAGATTATTAAAATAATACTGTTTCGTTTGTTGTCTGTTATCCTACTACTATTATAAAGGCGAAAGTTTGTAAGTATGGATGTATGGATGTTTGTTACTCTTTCACGTAAAAACTACTGAATGGATTTGAATGAAACTTTACCACAATATAGCTTATACATCAGAATAACACATAGGCTACAATTTTTGAGGTTTCTAATGTGAGGTCGGTGCTTAGTTACCGTATTTCTTACTTATTACTACACTAGACGGGACGAACCTGAAGTCCACGCGAACGAAGTCGCGGGCAAAAGCTAGTGTCACAATATTTTTTTTACTTGACTGTCAGAAAACCTTACTGACCCACCGTTTGTAATAAACTGTTGCATAATAACTTTATTTTTATACATACGAGTAGTTTCACATTTTGGACCTCACTATTGACAATTCTACGTATTAATGATGTCTTAGACATCAAATAAAACAATCTTTTAGTTGCAAACTATCATTTGTTTGTTTGAAACCACGTGTCAATAAAAACAATCGTAATTTATGGTATTACCATGTTCTCGCGATAACCTCGCGGATTTATCACGGCATTAATCTTAGCTTTCACCATCTAAAGCGCAAGAACAGAAAAGGACAGAGCAGTATTTCCGCAGAAATTTTGTAATTCAAATGTCGAATCCGTCGTAAGAAGTCCTCAGTAAAATTCGCCGACATATTATGCGAATATTGCACGCTGACACGAAAAACTGTCAAATCAATTTTGTACGTACTGCTTCTTTAATAAAGTCGTTTTTCCAACGCCCGCGAGATAACTCTCGATTTTTATTTTAGCGTGTACGTATGCGAGTCGTATGCAAATTGTTCGCAATAATTGGCTTTTGGATTCTTGGATGGCGTGCATTCTTATTTATGTGATGCTAATGTGGGTGAAAGGTTTCGTGATTCTGCTCAGTCAAAAGACCTGCTTAAAGTGCTGCAGCATTTTAGTTGGCAATTGTTCAGACAGGGCACTATTATCGCCAGTAATTGTATCAAATCAAATAAAAAAAAAGATTTCGACGAATTGAGAACCTCCTCCTTTTTTTGAAGTCGGTTAGTCATGTGTATTCAACATAGGCCTTTACAAGCACTTATTTCCAAAACAAATTTAATAAAACGACAATAGAAAAAGGCTAGCATTCAATAACTTACACCGGGTCCGGAGAAATTGGGTTGTCTTTACTAAGGAAAAGATAAAAAGCGGGGTGGTTTAGTGGGTATGCCGTACAGAAAGAGCCCTACACGCCTCATGACTATCTCGACGAAAAAAAGAAACCTTAACACTTTTATACCATGTGTCAATAAATCGTTAGATATTTTCATGCACTGTCATTGTACTCTCTTACAGTTAGGTATATACATATGTTAAGATTAAAGGCCTGAGGTATTGTGTATGGCGTGTTGTGGCTCGGAGCGAATGGTTATGGCAACCACGTTTTGTAAAAGGGGATATCATACTCTGTCCTGGTGGCTCCACTGAAAATCAGTGTCACAGTTATCTGTGGCTATTAGTTGAGTGGAGTCGCATTTGGTCGCCATTCGTTGTACATTTTTTATTGTTGTTGATTTATTTACTGTATTTTGCATTATATTGTACCTGTACTTTAGCTTTAATATGTTAAATTGGCGTCAAATAAAAATCTTTTCTTTCTCTCATAACTGGCGAGGTAACGAACATCGAACTGTTTATTGTGAAATATTACGAAAGTGATAAGCTACGTTTGAGGCAGACTTTACAGGTATAAAGTACGTATAAAATGACTACATCTGTACCTTGATTATGTAACTCACCAACTTTATACCTTGTGGAAGGTTCTTTCCATTCGTAAATTATTTGTTTTTTAATGTTATTTTGCGCAGGCACTCGTCTTGTAGATATGATGAAAGATTAGCTTGAAATATAAGATTGTCAAACAGAATATTTGTAATTGATAAATGAAATACAGAGCTAGTCAAATGTCATTATGTATATCTAAGCTCATCATTATATAATAAAATTAATCACAAATTACATATATATAAATTGTTCTTCAATGATTGTAAGCGTGTACTGAAGAAATGGCTACTCGATCTGGATTATGATGATGTTGAGTCTTTTATTAAATAAATTAAATTAAACATATAATACACACACACACACACACAAACGCATACACACACTCACACACACATCACACGTAATAACTTATAATAAATTAGTTTATAGTTTTCTTGTTAAGAGGTTGTTCGAGGTGGGCGTTAATAACTGCAACACAGTCTATGACTAAAGTAGTTATTATCGTTTTTATATGAATTTGTAAACTTTATAAATTATTCATTAAATTATTAAAAAAAACTCTGTTTTAACGAATTTCATTGAAACTGAGCATTGCAGCAGTTACATTGCTGTTTTTTAAACATAATTGTCACATTGAATCTTAATAAAGCAGCGATGTAACTGTATCTGTAGTAAGTTTCAATCAAATGTGATCATAGTTACACAATTGTCATAAAACTCATCTAAAACATTCACATATATGTGTAAGTTCAAAAGTTTGAGCCAATCTTCGTATTTACTGGAAGAACACTTTATATCAGGCTCGTCTGCTTGGGAACTTCCGCCTTACTTATTTCTTTGACGGCCTTCGTAGTGGAATTGTTAGTATGTATATCGCAATGATTCCCAAAGTGGTCTATATCGACCCCTAGGGGGCTATGACAACCTGCAAGGGTTCTTTTTTTTTTGGGGAAATGCTTCTTATGCACCGTGACACCGTGCTGGCAAGGCGCGGCCATGTGTCTCTCCGATCTGAGTTCTCTAGGCCAGTGGTTCCCAAAGTTGTCTTGGCTACGACCCATCTAATTCAAATTTACAAACTTAGGACCCACCTCTAATAAATTCAACTGATTTATTAATTTTGGTAACGGTTTTCATAGCGAACTTTGCAAATAACAAACGAAGTGTTAATGCAATTTCTTATTACTTAATTAAATAACTATTGTACATTAAAAAGTTTTTCAATGGGAAGGATAAAATTATTTCCTATGTTTCGTCATCATAGTTTTGACGTCAACTTAAACCCGAGTTACTTTTAAGCGCAGTGAGTTTGTTAAGTCCAATTTATTTCGGTATTTAGTTTTAATGTTCACCATATTAGAGAATCCGGCCTCACATAGGTATGAGGTAGTGACAGGGAGGAGGACTTTTATAGCTTCATCAAACAGGCATGGATAGTTACCAGCAACCGAGAGCCAGAATTTTGTTAATTGCTTACGATTGAAACAATTTTTTAGTGACGAAGTTTTGCGCATTCAATCGTTCGGCCCGGCCGGCGCGGCGAGCGGTCGTCTCAATCGGTTGGTGTGTCGTTCCACAGGCAGGGCCCACTTAATATTCGCTTGCGACCCACTAGTGGGTCGCAACCCATGGTTAGGGAAACCCTGCTTTAGGCCCATGCGGGGCACATGGCGCGGTGCGCTTTCGCGATTTTACCGCCATGTGCATGTGCTCCGGGGCCGGCACGACCTAGGTCTGGTCGAACCAACGCCAACGAAGAGACTATCCGAGAACACTTGGACAGTCTCCCAATTCTGCAAGGTGTGTACGTCAGCGAAACAAAAATTTGGGGGTCCATGAAATGAAAACGGGGGTCCACGATAATGAATCTCAACATACAATTATAGTATCTATTTATTTACATTATACTATCTTCTAATATAAAGATATAAAATTATTTATAAAAGTACCTTTTTTTTTTCCTCCTGAGGAAAATGCATTAAATTGCATACCCCGGCTGTGGCGGGCCGGCGGTTATGTGGGGCTCTCCTCCCCAGACGGGGGAGGCCTACCCACTAAAAACCTCGGGGATGGCCTTCCTCAGGCATGTAGGGAGCCCCCGGGAACATCAAGCCACTTCCGGGAACCCCCAGCCTTCGCTCCCCCGCCGACACAGGGGAGCCCTCCTCGGGGGAGGTTCTCACTACCTCCCCCGGTCTCCTCCACCGACGACGCCCCCCGGCCACGGAAGGGGCGTGGTCCAACCCGGGTCGCCGTAGCGGTCGCGACTTCCTCGCGCCCGCCGGCGACCCGCGGCGGCGCCGCAGCTGTGCTACCGAGCCCGGCGCCGCCTTCTTCGAGCGGGATCGGCCATCTCCCGACCCCGCTCGGCAGCCTCCTTCTGGAGCATCACTTATAAAAATACCTACGAAGTAATAAATTTATTATAAATGTTTATAAAATTTTGTATGTTGTAGGATGTAGGAATCTGATATTAGGTAAGTAGTAAGTCTACCCAAAATCAAAAAAACAAAGCAAAGGATCTACGACACAAAAAAGATTGGCAACCTCTGGTCTAGTCAATAAATCTGCATTAAAGGTTTAATATAGCTAAACTAGACTTGTGCTCCTCGGTGAGAATATATGCAACTTCCTCAGTCGAGTGGTTGGTATACCAGTTACAAAGTGTCGCCATGCCTGAGGTCCCGGGTTCGAGTCCCGATGGGGGCAGGTGTTTGCGTGATGAATGCGAGCATTTGTAACTTAGTCATGGTTTTTATAATATATTTCTAACAAATTTATTTATATATGTGTAATATATGTCTATCCGTTACCCTAGATACCATAACTCGAGCCTTAAAGAGCTTACATTGGGCTAGGCTAGATGTAAGTGTAAGAAATATTTAATACTATTATTATATATAAGCTGAGATGAATATGTGATGTAGCTACTTCTAACCACATGGCATATTTTATAATGGTTTCTCACTTCCTAACTACGTGAATAATTTAGGCTTATACATGTATGTTTAGGTTTTATGACATTCGGACCGTGGAAAAAAAAAAGAAGGGCAATAAAAAAAAAGATTTTGACATACGATACGTCACTGTCACTAGGGATTTATCTCGGTCGCATTTTTTTCAGCAGTATTACTTCGGATTAATAATTGCATATTTACGGAAGTGTATCACAGTGCTTTAAATATACGGTTTCATATATATATATATATATATATATATATATATATATATATATATATATATATATATATATATATATATATATTTTTAATTTATTTAAGCAATATATACAATTAACAATAAAAAAGACACACCGTAAATCACAGAGATTTGTCTGGTATGTCGATGAGTCTATAACTTACTTTAAAAATAATCACTTAAAAACTTATAAAAAATATGAAAAATAAACAAAAAATAATATTAACAATTAAAGGTAGATAAACCATTTAAAACTTATAACTTATGTAAACAGACACATTATCATACAAGAATAACACTACTATAATAAAACAATTAAAAGTCATTAACACTAGGATTCAATTATATTCCCCATTCATTAATTAACATATATATATATACAGGCAGTCCTCGTACTTACGTAAATCGAAACGACGTAAGTCGAGACATATTTTTTCATATGTTTACATGTAAAACTCAAGGGTTAGGTTCCACACGGACTCGAAATAATAAAAAAAAAAACTGCATTTATAACAAAGGACGTACTTTATTATTAAAAGTAAGTTCTTAAAATAATTATATATTATGCACTTATGAAATTGCTAGTTATTTTTGGTATTTGTGTGTTATTAATTTTAATAATAGTTATAAAACTTATACATATGTAATGATAAATAATAAATTAAACTTTTGGCTTAAAGAAACTATCAATTCTAGATTGCTTGGCTTCTTTCTTCTTGCTATCATACAGATCTTGGTAACAGTGATAGGCTGCACAATTTGTGCACCTTGCGACAAGTGAATTCCTCGATATGCCGGAAATCGAAACAGATGACGTATGCTTGAGGAATAGTGTCAAAACATTGTTCGACGTAACTTGAAACGACGTAAGTCGAGGACCGCCTGTATATATATATATATATATATATATGACTGCCATAAATGCCCCATCAGTGCAGTCAGTCTCCCTCAGGGCAGCTTGTGGCGAGCTGTCGGTGAGTTGCGTCACCGAGGGTACCGATGTGCTTCAGGGGGGCGTATGCCACCCGCCTCTGTCTTGCCTTAACCAGCCGGACAGAGTGGAGTCGCAAGAGCAAATGCTCGAAGGGTGGAAGTGTAATAATGTCATAACGCCGACGGCGTCTCGATCGCTGTCGCAGACACACCTCTCTACACCCTTAGCCGTTCACACCAATGTTGCTCTCTTCGCACCAATATTGGTCTGCTTTTTTGGAGGGCCCATTTAGTGAGCGGCGAGTCACCACCTGCCATATTTAAATCAATTAGGAGGCTTTGAGAAGGCAGGTGACTGGAGTCTCTTCCATAGCCCGGTTTTCATTACCACCTAAATCGAAATGCAATAGGCCACAAACGTTTTGACCACTAATGACAATAGTTTCTGTGCATCTAACTAGGTATAGTCTTTGGCTGCATTTTTCATGGTGCAGATAGAGATTAGACCCAGTTGGTACACTCCACGCACACTTTCATTAAATTTCGCTTAAATGGCCTCTACGCGTTGGATCTGTATCCCCGCGCAAGCTTTATAAAGGACCGTGTCTTATAAAGATTCGTGATTTAAGCTACATAATAATAATAAACTCTTTATTGCACACAAAATAAATACAAGAAATAAAGTAAACAAACAAAGACAATTATGAGCAAACGGCGGCCTTATTTCTAAAAGCAATCTCTTCCAGGCAACCTTAGATAAGAGAAAAACGAAAACAAACTAGGAATTTTGGGAATAGGTGCAATTATTGTGAAAGTAAATAAAGTAAAATTACGTTAAGAATTTAAGGACAGGAAATGGATACGGAGTTGGTTCTTAAAGGACTCTAACGTTTGCGCTCTCTTAATACTCTCAGGGAGAGAATTCCAAAGTCGGACGGCATAAGAGGGAAAAGAGTAAGAGAGAAAATCAGTACTGCAAGAAGGGATATCAAGAGTCAAGTTAAATTTATTGATGGACCACACAACGATACGAACAACAATAACGAAACAATACAATAAAAATATGTACCGCTGCATCATACCACCACTGTGGCAAGTTCAGTATAAGCACTGGTATTCTGCTTGCCACAATAGTGACATCGGGCACGAAAACAACAAAACGAAAATTACTAAGACAATATGGACCGTAGTACAAATTTCACACGATAAATTAGAAAAAAAGACAAATATGGCATGTACAAATAGAGCCATGTTTGGTAACAACATTACTTATAACTGTTAGCTTTTGCCCGCGACTTCGTTCGCGTCTAGTCTATACTATCTATACTAATATTATAAAGAAGTAAAGTTTGTGTGTTTGTATATTTGTTAAATTGTAAAGGGTAATCTCGGGACCTACTGAACCGATTTTAAAAATTCTTTCACCAATAGAAAGCCACATAATTGCTAAGTGTCATAGGTTATATAAAAAACCGAAAAATAAAAAGGCTTTTATGTGGTAGCCCGTTTTGCAAAGTGAATCGGAGAAAAACCGGTCGAATGAAAGCGTTTCTTGCGAACGCTGCCTTAACTATGAAAGATATATTTTTGAGTTCTAGAGAAAAAATGTGGAGCTTGAAAATGCCTACAAGAAAGTCAACGACAGCGTATGTCTATCTTTTATATTTAAATTACAAAAAGTATATTTTTTAACATTAGCATAGACACTTTAATTTTTATATTGATAAAATAATTCAAATCATTAGGTCATATTTATTAGTCATATATTACGAAAAATTATGAATCTATGAAAACAAGTAAACTCATCGTCATAAGTGTGAAGGCCAAAGCAGCGGACGGCGCGCGATGGCTTCGGGTTTAATTCGGTTCGCGTTCGTGCTCGTCTAGTAATAAGTAAGAAATACGGTAACTAAGCACTGCAGAGCCCTAATCATAGGCCTTTAGGTAGTTGCAATGTAAGCGCAAAAAATGTGTTTTTTTTTACGACCTCACATTATAAACCTCAAAAATTGTAGCCTATGTGTTATTCTGATGTATAAGCTATATTGTGGTAAAGTTTCATTCAAATCCATTCAGTAGTTTTTACGTGAAAGAGTAACAAACTTACAAACTTTCGCCTTTATAATAGTAGTAGGATATTGTATTATTTTTATATGTGTATGTAAACATACATACGACTGTAATCGTATTAGGTATGATTGTATCTTATATTATATTTTTATATTATAGTATTATAATTATTAACATTGAAAAGAGGAGATAAAAAATAGACCTTCAGAGTTTCTTGCCTGTTCTTCTCGAGAAGGTTCTCCCAATTTCCGAACAGATGTAGAGTCAATATTTGTTTTTTCTTTATTCATACGTACGGACAAGGTTTTTGTTTTTTTTTTAAGCTTTTTTTTGTTTTGTTCGTTTTGACGTCAATAAGTGCCTGTAAAGGTCTATGTTGAATAATGATTATTTTGATTTTGAAATACATACCCCTAGTACTGCTTAAACGTAACAATAAAAATCGTGCTTAATTACGATCTCTATGCAACCCTGTCGTATCCGTTACCACTGAGCGAGCTTAACTTTAAGGTGACAATTGCGTTAAGGTGATTAAACCTTAATCAACACGCTTAGTTAGTGCAGATTGGAATTTGAATTATGTCTTTTAATATAATAAATAATAATAATAATAAATATTTGTTACACTTACACCAATTAGCCTAGCCCAAACTAAGCTCTGTAAGGCTTGTGCTATGGATCTAGGGTAACGGATAGATATACATATATATAAATATTTTTCATTATAGATGTAACAACAACCATGACTAAGGTTCATCACAAACATCTGCCCCCACCGGGATTCGAACCCGGGACCTCAGAGATGGCGACACCTTGAAACCGGTGTACTATCCACTCGACTATGGAGGTCGTTGTAGTGACGCTCCATCTAAAAATCTAAATGTTAAAACTTATAATAAATCGGTACAGAGGTCAATTATGTACATGAAATATATTTCCAAAATAACTATCAGGGCTGATAAGGGATTCCGCGGGTCGCCGGCGGGCGCGAGGAAGTCGCGACCGCTACGGCGACCCGGGATGGACCGCCCCTTCCGTGACCGGGGGGCGTCGTCGGTAGAGGAGACCGGGGGAGGTAGTGTAGCCACCTCCGAGGAGGGCTCCCCTGTATCGACGGGGGAGCGGAGGCTGGGGCTTCCCGGAAGTAGCTTGGTAAGTTCCCGGGGGCTCCCTTCATGCCTGAGGAAGGATCCCTGAGGTTTTTAGTGGGTAGGCCTCCCCCTTCTGGGGAGGAGAGCCCCACATAACCGCCGGCTCACCACAGCCGGGGTATGCAATTTAATGCATATTCCTCAGGGAAACAAAAAAAAAAAAATAGGGTGATTAGGGATAGATACTGATGCTAAAAATGCAATCAGTAAAATTTTTGTCTGTCTGTCTGTATAACCGTTATAGAAACAAAAACTACTCGATGGATTTTGACGAAACTTGGTACAATTATTTTTTATACTCTTGACCTGGTATACTTTTCATCACGCTACAGTCAATAGGATAAGAGCAGTGAAGGGAAATGTTGGGAAAACGGTAGAAGTTACTCCATTTTTTATGCTTCCGTCACGTGTGCAACCTTAATGGCTAAAGCTACACAGAAATGGTAACACGGTAATTATCTCTTTAAAATTATATAAAAAATATCCCACAACAGCATATGTCTATCTTTTATGGTTGACTCACAATAACACGAGTAACTTCCGATAGCTTAGCAGTTCGAAGCTTTCTGATTATATTCGTCTACTCTTACGTTTATAACACTCTCAGTCATTAAAAATGTTACCTAAAATGACGATTACACGTGGACGAAGTCGTGGGTATAGCTAGTATAATATTCCGTCCGTGCTGCCAAGCTGTGGAATAGTTTGCCCGCTTCCATTCGTGAGAGATCAACCCTTACATCTTTCAAACGTCTTCTGAAAGAGTACTATCTGTCTAATTAATTGTATTAATTATATAATTATTGTATAATATGTGTATGTATGTATATATGTATATATATATGTGCGTGTGTGTGTGTATATTTATTTATGTATAAGTATGTATATGTATATATATGCTTAATGATGTGTACATTTGAATAGGTTTTAAACACTTAATTACCCCTGCAATTTTAACGTCTCGCACCACTATTGGGTTTGCTGGAAGAGATCGCTTTTAGAGATAAGTCCGCCCTTGTACACTATAAATACTATAATTTTACAATAAAGTATTATAATTATATAACCGCTATCTTGAAATAAATTTAAACTTTGTATTTTTGATAGTTCAAAGTGATATATATTTCGTGGTCGTGTTAAAAGGCCAGTATATATATATATATATATACAATAGGCATATATTATGAATATTTGAAAATTAAGATTGTTCGTTTTTTTTTAATATCTACTATATTTTCTCAGAATCAACCAAATAGTCACTGAACAGAGAATGTTTATAGCAGTAAGTCTGCTGTAGTGAACTGGACAATATTTTGATGACCTACTACGCGTACAATAAGTAGTAAGCATAGAAACAAAAGGCTGAATAAAAAATTACAAGCCATAAAATTTAATGTTTGTGCTTTGCGGTTCTGAACATGAATCTGGGTTATTATGACAATCTAACCAAAACAGCTGAGCAGATTTGAATTTGCTAGTATCAGGGTTGGCGATTATTTATATTTGGATTGAAACGAAAACTTTACATTTGTCATAACAAATAAAAGAATTTTTCGTAAATATTTATGTATGTGTCTATTAAGTAAGGATGTATGAAAAAAGAGAAAACCCCCTTTTTAGTAATAAAAATTGTCAATATCCGATGCTCGTGCATGAAAGTGCATCTCTGTCTATCTCTATGTAGTATTTATGTTTGTTTGTTTGGTGATATAAATAATATTCTTATAGCTGTAATACACGATTAAGGGAATATACTGTAATATCATCTCTCTCTCTATAGTACAGTACACACGAGGTAAAGATTCTGTGGAAAAAATATTAACATAATTTTTCAACTAACTTCAAAGAGGCCTCTTCAATTAGGATTGCACAATTTCTATGTTTACCTCAGAACATTCACTCAAGGGGCTGATTTCGATGATTCTTTTTGATTTTAATGCTGATGATTTTCGTGTGATCCTATTTCAAACTTATTCCGGTTCTTATGTTGGCAATCATGATAAAACCATGGAGTCTTATATCTGCATTGGTATGTGAGCGCTAATGGACGAATAACTCGATATCATATCAAATAGAAACAGTAATGAAATTGACAACAAAATATATTTATAGTATTATTCTAAAAAAATATTTCAAATCAATTTAATATTCATTAAAAAAAAAAAAAAGATAATATCTTACTAATATTATAAATGCGGACGTTTGTATGGATGGATGTTTGAAATTTACAATAAAATCCCAACTAATATTATAAATGCCAAAGTAACTCTGTCTGTCTGTCTGTTACGCTTTCCAGCTTAAGCCTCGCAACCGATTTTTGATGAAATTTGGTTCAGACAATCTTTAGACCCTGAGACAGAAGATAGCTACATTTTATTTAAAAAAAAAAGGGATGAAGGGATTGAAATAGACGTTGAAAGTTTGTATGGGATTTCTTAATTTTAAAAGATAAATCCATGAAATTTTATATTTAAGCACTTGATAAGAAATCATTAAACATTTGTTCTAGCATTTTTGAAATTTCGACCAGCTAGTGGGTGAAATAAGGGTTGAAAGTTAGTATGCAAGTTCGTCTCTCTCGTTCGTTCGTCTCTAACATCACGTCATAAGAAACAAAAAATCGTTTGTTCTAGCATTTTGAAATTTTTACCAGTGTGGGGGTGAAATAGGGGTTGAATTGTAGATAAGACCATGAATCTTGGTACCTTAGACATAAAGGACCAGGATTGACAAAAACAAATTACACGCGAGCGAAGCCGCGGGCGGAAGCTAGTAGTTTATATATCAGAATAATACATAGGCTACAATTTACAAAGATAGAAATTCTGATTCTGCGTAGACGAAGTCGCGGGCACCAGCTCGTATTAATTTAATACGATAAGATAATTATATTGTTACTAGCGGTCCCGACAGACTTCGTCCTGTCAAAAAAAATGTAGTGGCAGTTTTTTGTTCCTACTTATTTTATAGATAATATCGCATAGCCAATCAAATTGCAAAAAAGGTCCAAATGAACTATTACATTTTGTGACTATTCAAGTTTGGAACGTGATATTAAATCCTCTAACGATGTATTCTGTGCTCCAACGCACACACGCACACTGTTTTGATAGATATGATTGAATTTAAACTTTATATATAAAGCAAATCGACTGTTTAATGTTAGGAAGACATCTACAATTGCTTAGACAAGAGTGAGTGCTTGCAATATGAACTTTATGTAATAACAATGAAGCTCAAATTGACTGTACATTTTAGTTAGAAAACGTTTGTATGGAATAAAGGGCTATTTTTCTGATAATTATTTGAATTTTTCTTGCCGTAAAAACCATCCTTGAACTTCAACGAACATTTTAAAAAAGAATTGGCCTAATTGGTCCAGGCGTTGCTGAGTTATGCGCTTACCAACACATTTTGCGATTCATTTTTATATATAAGATTTTTGCAGTCGATGACTGAAACCTTTATAACAAAATTATAGTTAAAATGGTCAGAGTGGCAACCCTTGTAGCACCTAAATCTCGGAGTCGACATTAGAAGTACTTTCTAGCGTCGCTTTCAACGCTCACAATTATGCAACGGTGGACGGAACCGCACGTAACTGTGTGATGTAATCCGTCCCTCTCTGATCGGTGCAAATCGACTCCCCTCTCGCTCGCACAGGATTACCAGCATAATAGTTACGATTGAATATCGACTCTTTAACTTATGAGTTTTGTGTTCTGGATAGACAAGTTTGCGGAAGTGTTGAGTTTTACATGTTTTATATTACAGGTTTCCGTGGTTCTTGAAACTGAAAATGTTGTTAATAGAAAAATATTACTACAGTGCACAGGACTTTCTTAATGATAAATTATAAACTGTTCTATATATAAATGATATATAATAAAAGTAATTTACTCGTAGATCTTAAGCAATATTGTTTTTCTTTATTTCTATTCATTAAATATAAAAAAAAAAACTAGCTGACCCGACAGACGTTGTCCTGTCCCAC
Source organism: Scirpophaga incertulas (assembly GCA_036419045.1). Lineage (NCBI taxonomy): Eukaryota > Metazoa > Arthropoda > Insecta > Lepidoptera > Crambidae > Scirpophaga > Scirpophaga incertulas. The sequence continues at coordinate 21,068,153 of CM071636.1, read as the reverse complement.
GTCTCAAATGTCAAAAAACAAATCGTAAATTGCCATTCCGTTTCTAAATTATCTGTGATACAATTTTATTTTGTAAAGAATTTGCAGGCTCACAAGTAAAACGTGATGGACTTTACCAATATTGTAACATATTTATTCAAATCTATATGAGCTTACGTTTAAGCAAACGAAAATCGGAATCTGTACCTACTGTGAATGTTTCAAGAAATCATTATTGAATGAAATAGATCATACAGAAAGTACGGAACGGAAAGAGGGTAATTGAATATAGAATCGGAGCGGGGAACAACGTCTTCATTCTATCGTTATCACTGAGCGACTAAACTTAATTACACCAATTGCCCGAATTGGAACGACACAGTTTCAACGGTTTAGTGCGATGTCTCCTCTTGTAACATCACTAGCTGATGTCCGTGACTTCATCTGCGCAGGACACTTTTCCATATTTTGGTCAATTTACACAATTACACAATAACCTATGTGTGTTATTCTGATGTTTAAGTTATATTATTGTAAAGTTTCTTCAAAATCTATTTAGTAGTTTTTATGTGAAAGAGTAACAAACATGCATACATACATAGTTAATTTGGTTGTTTATCTTTCTTCACTCCACATAACAATAACTCTCTATAACGATAAAATAAGATCGGTCCCTTGAGTTACGTTATAAAGTGTTTACACTGTATATATATAAACATTCGCATTTAAATAAGTATAGGGATAGAGTTGGTGATATTTTTTAGGTTTGAGACATTTATTGTTACATATATACAGACATATATATGCTTCTTTCCCGTAGGGGTAGGCAGAAACAGTTTTCCACTTGCTATGATCTCGACATATTTTCATTCCTCGACTTTCATTTATGACACGCACACTCGTCGGTTGGCTGAAATTTTGAGATAGAATACATATAATAACTTTTTAAAATGAAATGTAAATTTTAGCCTTCAAGTTTTGGTTACAGTTAAATCTTCGCATTTGGTTATTTTAAACTAAAAAAGTACTCAAAAAGTACTCTCAATGAATCATTAGAGCACAATTAACTGAATTGTTCATTGAATATTGCGTGTCGTTACGAAAGTTGTATATATACATATACATCTTTAATAATCTAATAGAAATCTATGAATATACACAAATTGCCACAAGTACTAACAGTACTGGGTAACATTAAGTTCAAACAAAAATTGCAACAGTTTTTTGTGAAGAAGAAGTAAAGTTTGTGTGTTTGTATATTTGTTGTATTGTTTAAAATTTGTTAAATAAGTTAAATTGATTTTAAAAATTCTTTCACCAATAGAAAGCCACATTATTGCTGAGTATCATTGGTTATATAAAAAACTGAAAAAAAAGACCATTACGTGGTAGTCCGTTTTGCAAAATGAATCTGAGAAAAAACAAGCAGCGGACGGCGAGCGATGGCTTCGGGTTTAATTCGGTTCGCGTTCGTGCTCGCTTCGGGGATCATTCATATTATGCCCAACGAAGTGGGCACGGGTCAGCTCCCTGTTTAGGAAGGCGGCCACCTCGAGTCACCCTATGATAGCAGACATCGCGCCATACCACGCCCGCCCACCAGACAGGCGACAGACCCAAGGAGCCTCATCCTACCTCCAACATCAGAGGAGGAAGAAGACGATGACACCATCTAACTACCCATTGCCTTATCCCTAGATAGTCGAGCGAAACACGCTCCTATCAAAGGTCGAAAAGGAAAGAAAAATTGAAAATTGAAGCCAAGGCGGCAAGAACCGCCGACCTAAAGCCCCAGCCGTTGTAACGGTTGGCGAAGAGACACCACCGAAAAGGGAATCAACCCTGAACGGTTACCGTCCCCTAACAGAGACGAAGACAATCCCAAGACGGGTCAGCTAGTAATTCAGTCAAACTTAGTTCAGCGGCGTACGCAGTAAAAAAGATTAGACTTTTAACTAATGTTGAAACGGCAAGAATTGTTTATTTCAGCTACTTTCATAGTGTTATGTCCTATGGACTGCTGCTGTGGGGATCAGCGGCTAACATTGAGAGTATTTTCCTTTTACAAAAAAGAGCGATTCGTGCTATTTACTGTTTACGGGCTAGAGAATCCCTAAAAGAATTGTTCAAAGAAATGAATATTTTAACTTTAGCTAGTCAATATATATATGATAATTTAGATTTTGTATATAGAAACTATGGTAAATTCAATAAAAACAGTGATCTACATAATGTGAATACTAGAAAAAAAAATAAACTTGCCGTTCCAATGTTCAGACTCCATAAAACTGTTCGTTCTTGGGGAAATGTATATCTATGTTTAACAAGTTTCCGCAAAGTGTCATTGATTTGCCTTTATATAAATTTAAAATCCATATCAAAAAGACACTCATGAGTAAAGATTATTATAAAGTAAGTGACTATCTAAATGATCACAGTATTTGGGAATAGGGACAATATTCATAGAGCCATGTTTGGTAACAACATTATTTATAATATTGTATTATTTTTATATGTGTATGTAAACATACATACGACTGTAATCGTATTAGGTATGATTGTATCTTATACTATATTGTATTTTTAATTTATATTATTATAATTATTAACATTGAAAAGAGGAGATAAAAAATAGACCTTCAGAGTTTCTTGCCTGTTCTTCTCGAGAAGGCTCGAGAATTTCCGAACAGGTATCGAGGCAATATATTTTTTTTTTCCTTATTCGTACGTACGGACAAGGTTTTTGTTTTTTTTTAAGCTTTTTTTTTGTTTTGTTTGTTGACGTCAATAAGTGCCTGTAAAGGTCTATGTTGAATAAAGATTATTTTGATTTGATTTGATTTTGAATTTATAAATAATACGCCACGCTAATATGAGCTATTTGAAATACTAATTCTGCGCAGACGAAGTCGCGGGCTCCAACTAGTAAATACGTATGTAGGCGAATGCACTGACTGCATTATACACAGATTTCCAACAAGGACGGGCTTACATCATGATTACGTGATTGTTGTATATAGGTGAGGTAACGACTGATCCAGCCATATGGGGCGCGCTTCCTTATCGGTTTTTAGACCTCGCATGGGTTATGTCAAACATTTCAGTGTAGATTGCAGTCGTTTGCAGTTGATTACGCGTTTTGTATTTAACTTTTATTATAATTAATCAAAATCAAAAATGTATTCTTCAAATAGAATTTTACAATTACTTTTGCACGTCAAATATGCAATTGGTTCTTCGCTACTAGCAGTTCTACGGTGGGAGACTTTGTACTGAGAATAACCAGCAAGAAAGAGTCTACCAGTCAACCTGTGCAAAATGTGAAAACAATTGTGGACGGTATACGATTTCCAAAAATAAAATATACATTTCTCAGCTAATAGTGTATTATTTATAAACTAACCAGATTTGAATTCATAATTTTATTGGTATATTGAATCGTGGTCGCGGAATTAATTTGTTTTTGTTAGTTTTATGTTTCGGTTTTGCGACAGGGAGGGTAATATTGTGAAGTCGCCCAATTTGTGTGAGCGTATGAACAAAATCGTAAACCTTTGTACATTTATATGTACACTCAGTAAAAATAGAGTTTAGTACATTTATATGTACACTCAGTAAAAATAGAGTTTAGTACATTTATATGTACACTCAGTAAAAATAGAGTTTAGTACATTTATATGTACACTCAGTAAAAATAGAGTTTAGTACATTTATATGTAACTCAGTAAAAATAGAGTTTAGTACATTTATATGTACACTCAGTAAAAATAGAGCTTAGTACATTTATATGTACACTCAGTAAAAATAAAAATAAAAATTTTTAGTTTGAAATATTAATTTATTTAAAATATAAATCGAAATTTATTGGATGAAAAGATATACAAATATTGTCTACTAGCTGTTGCCCGCGACTTCGTCTGCGTAAATTTCGAGTTGAATGTTATTGATACACAAAAAGCAAAACAAAATCCGAAATCAACACAGAAGAAATTATTAAATTAATTAAAGCAAAATTCACAGAAAATTTCCTATTCGATTCTCAGCGCAAAGATCATGAAAAGATACGAAGGAGATTTTCGCCTTATGTCGAAATTGAAACGGTTTTATTTGAAAAAACTACAATAGCGTGTTGTAGAAATTGATTAAATGAAACAGCGGCATCTAGTGATTTATGAAAAAATTATTTGAAAAAACTACAATAGCGCGTTGTAGAAATTGATTAAATGAAACAGCGCCATCTAGTGATTTATGAAAAAACTAACATGCGTAATGAAACTGATTTACACTTAAATATTTTTTCTGTTCTATTATATGTATAGATTAAGCGTGAAGAGGTAATAAACAAACAAACTTTCGCATTTATCATATTATTTTGATAAAAACTGGTTTCGTTTCATCGTATTTTGGTTCCCTGTTCCATCTCACTGCCCACGAACATGCTAAACGTGGCCTTTGGGGTCTTATAACCTGTAGCTCTGTCTACCCCGCAGGGGATAAAGACGTTATCTTATGTATGTATTGTATCATGATGATGAATTGTCTTTAGATTTTAAATTTCCCATGTAACTTATGTAAGAATGGTGTACATTATAATTCGCAATATTATCATGCCTTGAGTTCATTAAAATGACGATAACTTTTTTTTAATGAACCGATTTTGATGAAACAAAGTTTAGATATTATTCTGAGTTAAAACAAAGCAAATAGTGAAAGTTTCAAGCAAATCGGTTCAGTATACTTTCGGAGATAAACGTGAACAAACATACAGACAGACAGACAGACAAAAAATTCCAAAAAATTTTTTTTGCTTTCTAATAATCTATTTAAGTGCCCCTCTATCCATTTCAGTCAAAAATACTAAATGTACAGACAAAATATTTTTACTGTCTTATTATATGTATAGATTAGTAGTGAGACAGTTTGTCAGATGTAGAAAAATCCAAGAGTAAGTTCCTTGAAGTTTTAGCATTGTTTTATCGTGTCCAATAGGACAGATACATATCTTTCTATAGTGCCGTCATCAACGTTAAACTTAGGCGTGAAACTTTTGGATGGGTTGCCAAAGATAATATAGCCACGACCGTGTGCAACAAGTTGATCCTATATATTAAATTAATGGGCTCGCTGTAAAATTGCTACATAGTAAATGAGGAAATTGTCAGTCAGGAAATAAAAAAATCTTAAGGTTATTTATGTACTATAATATAGATCACTAATAATTTCTTTGTTGCACCTTAAAAAATAAAACATAAATAATGTTCACACTAGAGCACTTTCATGATCACAATACATTTCACACAATTTATCTGGATGTTTTCGTCGTTAACCAGTGAAACTAGAGTTTTCACCCGACTTCGGTCCCACGGTCTTGAGATGTAGAAATTATTACGCATTGTGTGGCATATTCCAGTATGGTTTTTTCTCAAGATGTCACGGATTCAAGGTCTTAAACTTGCAGATTGAGACATCTTGTGGCAGATTTATTTGTTACGGCATCCCGAGTTTAACATAAACATTTTTAGTGTTGTTTTTTGTTGGATATAAAGTTTTTTATTTATTTATATAGAATTCGTTTACAATTGGCGGACTTATCTTCAATAGGGCTTTCTTCCAGTCAACCCATGACAGCGACAGGTGACACTAAAATGTATTGACAACTATAAAAAAATTAAATCATATATTATAGTGTAAAATAATATACAATATAAAATCTAAATAATTAATAATATATAATATAATCTAATATATACAAAGTGTAATAAAATACACAAAAACAATACACAAATGAAAATGAATAATTTAAAGTGTTTTGTACGGTTTTTGGCACAAATTCAAGGTTTTAGACTTGGCGATTGAGACATTGACTTAACTTGATTTACTTATTATGGCAACTAAAGCTGTTATTAAGGGTTATTCTCACCCATAGTAAAGTTGTGATGGAGCAGAAGTGATTAAAAACGACATAGCTTTCAAACAATTGCGTTGTACTGTTAGCAACAAGTCAAGGTTCACTGCTACTGTCTAAATATGAAATGAAAGTCAATATGTATATAGTCTAATGTATAGTTATGTGTATATCTGGTGGCAAGTAGCTGATCTTACCAATACTATATGTTGGTCCTGACGAAAACCAAAAAGGTATGTTGCTAACTTATGATAAGATATCTATATGATACTGTAGTCAAAAAAAATGGGTAAAAAAAAAATCGAATTGCCTGCAATTATTCATCGGATATTGCAGCATAATTAATGATCCTAGGGTTTGTTTGGAATTATCTCGTTGGAAATTTTGGAACAGACCTAATGTATGTTTCTAATTTATGATAAGACGTCTATATGATACTGTAGTCAAACAAGTGTATATAAAAAAAAATCATTACCTGCAATTATATATCGGACATTGCAGCAATATTAACGGTCCTAGGGTTTTTTGGAATTGTCTAATTGGAACTTTTGGTACAGACCAAGTGTATGTTTCTAATTTATGATAAGACATCTATACGATAGTGTAGTCAAAACAAATGTATGTAAAAAAAAACTTATTGCCTCCAATTATATATCGAACATTGCAGCATACTTAACAGGTCGCGGGTTCGCTTGTAACAGTCTCGATGGAACATTTGGAACAGACAAAGTATGTATATTTCTAACTTATAATAAAATGTCTATATAATTCTGTAGTCAAAACAAGTATGTACGAAAAAAACTCCTTGCCTGCAATTATACATCGGAAATTGCAGCATACTTAATGCAACTGCACTTATGAAACATATTTTTGACGCATGGGAGGGCAAGCGGGATGTAATTGGAGTGTTTTGCGACCTTTCCAAAGCGTTTGACTGTGTGAGTCATGAAACGCTTTTAAGTAAACTTGGACATTATGGTGTCTCGGATGGAGCTGTTAGCCTTTTAAAATCTTATTTATCAGACAGATTGCAGAAAGTCGTTATTAATTAGATCAGAATCTGCTAGCTCGCCTATAACTATGGGGGTTCCCCAGGGATCAATATTGGGTTCTACTGTTTCTAATATATATATAAATGACCTTCCTTACTACATTACAGAATCGTGTGAGACAGTATTGTTTGCAGATGATACTTCTTTACTATTCAAAGTTGATAGACAAAAGGAATGTTATGACGATGTAAATAGTGCTCTCTCGAGAGTTCTGTATTGGTTCACAACTAATAATTTGTCTTTAAATTCTAAGAAAACAAAATGTATCAAATTCTCTTTGCCCAATGTAAGGCAGGTTGATACTAGTTTAAATATGAATGGTGATGTCATTGACTTGGTAAATAATACTAAATTCTTAGGCATTACGTTAGATTCACGACTACAGTGGGATCCACATATTGAGACTTTGGCAATCAAACTTAGTTCAGCGGCGTTCGCAGTAAAAAAGATTAGACTTTTAACTAATGTTGAAACGGCAAGAATTGTTTATTTCAGCTACTTTCATAGTGTTATGTCCTATGGACTGCTGCTATGGGGATCAGCGGCTAACATTGAAAGCATTTTCCTTTTACAAAAAAGAGCGATTCGTGCTATTTACTGTTTACGGGCTAGAGAATCCCTAAAAGAATTGTTCAAAGAAATTAATATTTTAACTTTAGCTAGTCAATATATATATATGATAATTTAGTTTTTGTATATAGAAACTATAATAAATTCAATAAAAACAGTGATCTACATAATGTGAATACTAGAAACAAAAATAAACTTGCCGTTCCAATGTTCAGACTCCATAAAACTAGCTGTTCATTCTTGGGGAAATGTATATCTATGTTTAACAAGCTTCCGCAAAGTGTCATTGATTTACCTTTATATAAATTTAAAATCCATATCAAAAATACACTCATGAGTAAAGGTTATTATAAAGTAAGTGACTATCTAAATGATCACAGTATTTGGGAATAGGGACACTATTCATAGAGCCATGTTTTGTAACATTATTTATAATATTGTATTATTTTATATGTGTATGTAAACATACATACGACTGTAATCGTATTAGGTATGATTGTATCTTATACTATATTGTATTTTATATTATATTATTATAATTATTAACATTGAAAAGAGGAGATAAAAAATAGACCTTCAGAGTTTCTTGCCTGTTCTTCTCGAGAAGGCTCTCCCAATTTCCGAACAAGGTGTCGAGTCAATATATTTTTTTCTTTTTTTTTCCTTATTCGTACGTACGGACAAGGTTTTTGTTTTTTTTTTTTTTTTATTATTTAAGCTTTTTTTTGTTTTGTTTGTTGACGTCAATAAGTGCCTGTAAAGGTCTATGTTGAATAAATATTATTTTGATTTGATTTGATTTGATTTGATTTTGGTTCTCGGTTTCTTTTCGAATAGCGTCATTGGAACTTTTAGAACAGATGAAGTGTATGTTTTTAACTTATGATAAGAAGTATATATGATGTTATACATAAAAACAAGTGTGTACGTAGAAAACTCATTGGCTGTGATCGTTATGTCGGATACTGCAGCAAATTTAACACGTCTTCTGTTCTTTAGGAACAGACTCTTTAGAACTTTTGCAATGGATCAAAATGGTACATTGTAACTTAGCATAAGCTATTACTGTTATTCTATATTACAATCAAAATCAAATCAAAATCAAAATAATCTTTATTCAACATAGACCTTTACAGGCACTTATTGACGTCAACAGAAAAAACAAAAAAACAAAGCTTAAAAAAAACAAAAACCTTGTCCGTACGTACGAATAAGGAAAAAAAAGAAAAAAAAAATTGACTCGACACCTGTTCGGAAATTGGGAGAGCCTTCTCGAGAAGAACAGGCAAGAAATTCTGAAGGTCTATTTTTTATCTCCTCTTTACAATGTTAATAATTATAATAATATAATATAAAGATACAATATAGTATAAGATACAATCATACCTAATACTATTACAGTCGTATGTATGTTTACATACACATATAAAATAATACAATATTATAAATAATGTTGTTACCAAACATGGCTCTATGAATAGTGTCCCTATTCCCAAATAGTGTGATCATTTAGATAGTCACTTACTTTATAATAACCTTTACTCATAAGTGTCTTTTTGATATGGATTTTAAATTTATATAAAGGCAAATCAATGACACTCAAAAAATGTATAAGTAGAAATCTTATTGTCTCATACATCTCCATACACCGGACATTGTAGCATACGATTACTTAACACTCATCTGGAATAATCTCGTTAAAATTATTGTCATTATTGCGACACGGTTCTCTGCGCATTCATAGTTTTTTTCTCAAATCCACATTCCACTATACACAATAAGGTTGGAAGTTTACGAAATCCAGTCTCATTTTAAGGCCCGTGTTTTTGACAATGCAACCAAGACAAATTTGAAGGTCGTCCGATGTTTTGAGATCGCCTTTCATTTTTTGCTCGTTAACTTTCTACGTTACACCGCGCGTCATCTTTTTAAATGTGACGTTTGGCGACGTCTTTAATCTATGGTTTGTTCTGAATTCGATACATTACTGACTCAGAGTCACTCGAGTTTGGAAAATGGCCTGAAAGACTAGAATCCAGGCCAATAAAGCATCACAAAAAAAAGAGTTTGGAAAACGAATCCCAGATTCGACGTGTTCCATATTCGAAAAAGGATTATCATGATATATTCGTCGAATGGTGTCAAAGGGATTTTAATTAAAATTATATTGTGTGTATAACATGAAAATTTTTTAAGAATGTGGTTTGAAGAAAAGAACTTTTGCTTTTTTACAATTTAAATATATAATATAATAAGAATACAAGTTTTAGCTGTGCAAACCATATTTTTTTTATTTTCGATACAATATGACATCGACGAATCTAGAATACGACGAGCCTGGCATTCGCCGAATAATAGAAATACCAAGATTCAGGAAATCGACGATTCCGGAACAAAATGTTGTATGTAATAACTCATGTAACGTGTTATTATGTGGTTTGGAAGGAAATACCTGTTACATGTTGAGGTAACGCAAAGTTGTATTGTTAAGCAGCCGTTACAGGTAAAATCCGTGCTATTTTTTTTTAATAACAACATCGCTTTCATATGAAATTTAGCATTTCATTTGAAAATACTAGACAAATGTTTTGCAATAGATGACTCAAATACAACTCCCCAGAATTTCTATCTTCATACAAGTTGTCAACTAAAATTACATAAGGATTAGTCTGTTAAATATGAGTATTGATTCTTACATAATGTACGGTAGGAAATTTTTTAACCAAATTGCAGTGTCCTAACACAATTCATTCAATTGCATTCTCTACATTGCGTATTATGAAAATTTGTGCCTTATCGACCACCACGTCAAAAAAGGCACCTATCGCATGAGAGAATATGTTGGACTAGCCACCAAGGCAACATTAGTCAGAAATGTTAGTTTGTAATATGTCTTATAGTGAAAATTGGCTAATCGTACCGCTGGACCTCTGGTTCGGAGTGGAGATACAGTTGTTGCAAGTCTATGGTCTGATTGACACGATCTCGTTTATGTTTAAAAATCCAGAGACCCTCTTACTTCACAACGTACAAGTGAGGCCACAAATTGGGCAATTGGGTATTTTATAGATTTTTCAATGTCAAGGTTTTGTAGAGAAAATATTAACGCTAATTGTGATATTTTCTTTTCCTTTACAAATGAAATAAACTATCGTTTGATTTTAAGTATCGAAACCCCTGCGCCGGGGTCGATAGCACGGCTGCGGTGCTACCGCGGGTCGCCGGCGGGCGCGAGTAAGTCGCGCCCGCGGATACGGTGACCCGGGACCACGCCCCTCCCGTGGCTGAGGGGTGTCGTCGGTAGAGGAGATCGGGGGAGGTATTGAAGCCTCCACCGAAGAGCTCCCCTGCATCAACGGGGAGGGGAGGCTGGGGGTTCCCGAAAGTCGTCATCGTTTCCGGGGGCTCCCTACATGCCTGAGGAAGGCTATCGCTGAGGTTTTTTGTCTCCCCCTTCTGGGAAGGAGAGCCTCACATAACCGTCGGCTCTCCGCAGCGGGGGTATGCAATTCAAAGCATTTTCCTCAGCGGAACAAAAAAAAAAGTATCGAAACCCCTAGTTCAGTATACGAGGAATACTAGCAGTCATCTATAGAACGCTATTGCGTTTATAGCTAGCTAGCATTTCTTTTGTGATTTCTTATTAGGGCTCTCACTTGATAGTAATTGTTTTATTGAAGTCAGTTAGCTTAAACTATAATTTATATATTTTTTTATGATAATTATCCGTAGATTTCTTTTTCTATAGTCGTGATTTCCGGCCGTGTGCTTTCCTCTGCCGAGGGGTGTTCTTCCAACTCTCGGTTTCTCTATAAGTAATAGGAGAACAAATTAGTTTAATATCGTTCATAATAATATTTCTTATTTTAGACATTACATTCCATGAAAATGTTTGAAGGTAGGTTAAATAAAAATGTTACTTATAAACTTACTTTGTATTAATTACCACAAAACTGAGTTTTGGTACTTTTAGGTACTGCATATTTACCTCTACCTGTCGTCATGTATTTCCGTGTCTGAACACGTGTTTATTGAATCCACGTTACACCTTCATAGCGACATTTAAATAGCGAGACTCAAACGAGCGGTATCTTGAAAGCAGCAATGTATCTGTACTATTTGTTGATTTCGCTCAAATATGACAGCAACAGAATTACATAATTAGAACTACAGAATTACATGATTATGTAACACTGTTGCTAACAAATTTTATTGTAACTGACAGATAGTGCAGTTACATTGCTGTTATATTAAGATAATTGTCACATTGAATTTTAATAAAGCAGCAATGTACTGCACTATCTGTTAGTTTCACTCAAATTCGATAGAAACACAATGGCATAATTAGGTGGCTGGTTTGTCCGTCCATTTCTTTGTCTGTCTTCGTGACCCTCGGCCATGTGGTTTATTTACTCTGTTTATTTGCCATATTTTGACCTATGCATCCTTGATTGGAGTAATTTCACGAATCTGAATTTGTATGAAAGATTCAGAGGAAACCATGCGGCATATTTTCCATAAAAACGTTGTTTTTGTTTTCTTTTGTTCCTGGATAAACCTAGTATGTTTTAGCACTTATAGTTTTAAATCGTAACCTAAAAATCGAAGGCTTGAATCATCATGTTTTGCTTTATTTTAATAAATTATTTAGTAAAAGATAAATATTCAAGAAGGTAAGTATAAGAATATCCAGGGTTTTGGTGTCTTCAGACAACCATCAAATAAATTTCACGTGATAAGTCGACCAATTGTAAATCTAGTTTAGTTTGACGTTGAGCTTACCTTTTTTTTAGAATACAGTATATATAAATAAAAAAGCATACACACAGTGACAGCTGAAGCACTTCCTTGCTTCGTATTGGTTATAGATAGATATGTCGCAGCCAACTGGTTAAACGTGGTTAAATGTTGCAATCAACAAGTCGGCTAAACGACGTAAGCTGTGTGATTGAATGACGTTGTTAAGTAAAAGGGCTAGCTGTTTGATTGAACGGCTATTTTAACTAGTTAGCTACGACAGATACATTATTACAGATAGATATAATCATTAAAAAGATAAAAAAAAGATAGATAAATTAAAAAAGATAAAAAAAATATAGTAGGAACAAGGAAACAGACCCGTCTGCTATCCCAACTAATATTATAAATGCGAAAGTGTGTTTGTTTGTTTATTTGTTTGTTTGTTTGTTACCTCTTCACGCTTAAACTACTGGACCGATTTCAAAAATTCTTTCACCTTTGGAAAGCTACATTCTCCCCGAGTAACATAGGCTACTTTTTATCCCGGAAAAATCGACAGATCCCACGGGATGCGCAATAAAGGCTTCGCTCAAAAACTACTGCACAGATTTTTATGCGGTTTTCATCAATAGATAGAGTGATTCTTGAGGAGTTTTGCGGCATTTTTTATCTCGAAAAAAACGGATAGTCCCACGGGAAGCGCGATAAAATCTTCGCACCATAAACCGACTTCCGCGTATATGTAGCCGTGGGCAAAAGTATGACCCTTAACCTCTATACACCCAATCCCGAAATCCACGCGGGCGAAGCCGCGGGCAGAAAGCTAGTACAGAATAATTGATGTTATGCTGCTATAGCACAAAAAGGTCTATAATTCAGCGCCAATATTTGCACAAGAGCTGTTCCCTGTTCGCGAAATTTGCTGATTTTCAGCTACAGCTCTGGGACCGTCACCTCGATACTCAGCTACCGTGTTTCATATATACATAAACATATATAATACACATAAATAGTATTATATAAGTCAAACAAGCTTATAGTTCATTCAGCGCATTCACTTTCCTATCTGGTTTGTTTGACCTATTCAATCATGGGGATGCGAGGACTGTCGAGACGGTTCTTTGAAAAGCTTAGAATTGTGATTAATTCTATGCTTTTTTCCTCCCCCATACAAGTTAACATGACTTTATGAAAGCCAATTGTTTCTAATAGCATAGATGTATAAAAAAGCAACCACCCATCTTATTATAAGAAATCCAAGCTTTCACAAAGTTATAACAGTAAAGAATTTCGTAAGCTGTTTTGGTGAATGCAACGGTACCGCTGGGACTGCATTTTTAGTAGATGTCTGTATTAGTCGCCTACATGGGTGCACGTCGCGCAACTTAAGGCGAAGATGACCAAAAAAGAAGCAATATGTTTATTAGTTTAGATTTATTTGAAGTTATATTGTACAATATAAATAAAGTATAAAAGGTCTTATTTTAACTTTTTTTTTCGCGGGGAATCGCGTGAAAGTGCTTCGTACTCGTCCGTTAGCTAGGCGGCGGGTGTGTGTGTGGGGTTCTGTTAGCAAGAGAGTCTAGCCTTTGCCAACAAACTAAAACTTTCCGTTGTTCACCCAGCCATTTTTGGTGCGTGTGGTAAGGTTCATATTACGATGTCACTGCTCACGCACCCGGAAGGCCAATATTTACAAGTACTTTACCTATCCAACTGCTGTCTTGTGGAGGTTAACTTATCTAAAGAGTGAACTTTTGACAGAGAACTTTTTAACAGAAGAAATTCGCAAGAAACACGCAGTCAGGTTTGGTCACCTTTCTATAATGTTGACATTAAAAGACTAGAGCGCATACAGAAGAGATATTTATGGCACATAACATTCCAGTGTGATAAAGCTCACCACCACTCTCCACGTATGGAGAGCGCCCTTGGTCATCTAGATATCAGTTTTTTCAACCTCACCTAATTAGGACTAACGCTCAGCATTTTTCACATTTAAATAGATTGCAATGTCAGTATAATGCCTTATTTAAGAGCAACGACATCGACATTAACGTTTTTTGTAACAGTCTCTGGTACAATTTCAAAAAACAAGTATTTGAAGCCTTTGCGCACCTTTGATTCACCTGTGTACTGGTAGATTTCTATAAATACCTATGATTTTTTCTTTCGTGTTCCGTCTCGTTTTCTATTTTATTAATTCTGTTTGCTCATAGTTAACGAACGCCGTGGTAATCTTTAATTAATATAGCATTTAGCATAGTTTTAAGTATTATAGTGTCTATGAATATTGTGTTAGTGTATATCTTGTTGGTTGTCCTTTCATTTTTCTATTTTTTCTGGGGGGATATGCTTCTTATGTACCATGACGCCGCGCTGGCAAGGCGCGGCAGTGTGTGGGACTCTCCAGTCTGAGAGGACCGGCCTACTCACTAAAACCCCCCGGTATTCTCTGGGCCCATGCGTGGTACATGACGGTAGAATCGACCTAGAACTGGTCGAGCCAACGCGAAAGGGAGGATTGTTCTAGAATACTTGGACAATCCCCCAGACGGAGAGGCGTCAGCTCGGCGTGCGCGGTAGCCAGCCGCGCACGCAACCTTGTAGATTGTCCTAAATAAACTTGACTTTTAGTTACAGCAATCTCTGTGCATCTTACTAGGTATATAATGTTTATGCACAACCTCGTGCATTTCCTATGCAATCCTCGTTTGTCAGTAAACACTTCTCGTCTATTTTAATTTTGAACTCAATAATGTGTCCTCTGCGTGTTGTATTTGATTTATGTGTTATGTCCTGTGTGATTTTAGCGAATTTACATGATTGAAAAATGTACGGAGGGTTTATTAGCATACCTTCTATTATGGGTGTATTTTTCTTCATTGTATTATGTTTTCAAACGACCAGTATAACCTGCCCCCTTATTATGTATATCTGTTCATTCATTTATATCCCGATTTCTGTAATTGGTCTGACACAGAATCTTCTTTTTTCACTTGCTCTTTTCCCAATTATATTTGGGGTCATTGCAACATGTCTTCTTCTACTCTTCTTTCTCACTCGCCATTTCGATACTCACTTCTTCAACATATCAACATTCACATGTAGTATTCATAAAATGGTAACAGAACCATATTATTTCTTTATATATTTTGTATTACTATATGATGTCTCTTAGAAATAAATAAAAAAGTCACTGTTAACTATCTACGCATAAGAACCATTAACCAAAAGTTAGATTATCTATACACACATACTGTATTATAACCGCATTCTAACTGTACAACTGTTTTGTAAGCAAAGCAGTTTGAATGTAGTAGCAGTATGCGGAGTTATTTTCTTTATTCTTCTTATTCTTATGTTCAAGGTTATGTAACTCATAAGTTCTTTGTATCTTTTTAATTCATATCTTTTTTTTTCTTTTTAATCGATATAACATAATGGTTAAGTCGGCTATTAATTATGTTAAATAAAGATTAATTTTTTTATTGTACCGAAGTTGCCAACTAACAACTGTGGCCGATTGCTACTAAGAGCGATAAAAAAATGCAGTTCCAATGTAGTGCTGTGCCGGTATGCAGGTAATGCAGTCAACGTGTCTTCATTGTAACGTCAGTGACAGTAGTATTAAAACGTGCAATTTTTCCAATCGAATTGCAGTTGCAATGTTTGTTTGTAGAACGCCAGTAGTTTTGTTTTTCATAATATTATTTAACTATAAAGTCAATTTGAATTTGGCCTGTTTGTTTTCCTTCATATTGATAATATAATATTTGGCAATAATATGGAATTGAGATGATTCAGTTAATGTATAAATTACAGCATAAAATACGAATTATTTAGTACAAAAAAATCACTGGAAAGTATTTAAACCAATTTTTACGGCACTGGTTTACATGGAGCTAGAACTAGAGGTACAATTCTTTATACTTCAGGTGTTATTAAAAAAGTTTATAATCAGATATAGGAATAATTCTTTCAATTTAATAATTAATATAACCAGTATATTATGGAAAAATCTTCTCCTTAATAAGAGATTTCACTACCATGCGCACTGGCATGTGACGGTACACACAAACACACGTCTGTCTCTTTCCCTCGCGCGCTGTCTCGCTTTTCCGCCTGCCTTGTCGGTGCATGTCATTGACTCTGTCAAACGAAATAGGTTTTCCATGAGAAGGAAACATTTACTGGAAGCAATTTCAAATGCACGCGACGAAATGTCCAATTTAGCAAGTGTTCCTGAGTGGTGTTAAATGTGCAACTGCGTGAATTGTGACATTTGATAAATTACACAAAAGTGTAACATAACACTTGTATCAGTAGCATCACATCGCACTACTACGCACTAGATTTTCAGTGGTGTCGTGGTCTCGAAACTGGCCTTCGAATCGAAAGGTCAGGGTTGTAATTCTGTAATGTAACATAGATGGGGCTACGACTGTGGGGGACAAGGCCATCTTTCCCCGCAAAACGGAGAACAACACCTTTCTTCTGATCGACAAATGATATGTTACTTGTAGAATAAATAATATACATGGAAATTTAAAAAGACTAACACAAACAAAAAAGAGTGCGGTGCAAGGAGTCCGCAGTAAACCAAAAAGAGTACGAAAAAAAAATCTGTAATGTTACCTTACCACGCAGTATAAAAATGAGGCATTATTGCACTAAAGCATATAAAATTGATTACTTAATTCGACGACCTCCGTAATCGAGTCGTTAGTATACCCGTTTCAAGGTGTCGCCATCTCTGAGATCCCGGGTTCGAGTCCTGGTGGGGGCAGATATTTGTGTGATGAATGCGAGCATTTGTAGCGTAGTCATGGGTGTTATAATATATTTCTACCAACTTTATTTATGTATGTATAATATATGTATATCTATCCCTTACCCTAGATCCCATAACAAAGCCTAGGTGTAGAATAGAGCTTACTTTGGGCTGGGTAAAGACGTTCTCTTTGCTCCGATACAAATCTTTTTATGTTCCGTACTTATTGTGTGATCTGATTCATACACTAATAATATTTTGAAGCGGTAAAAGATAAATATGTATATGCAAAGTAGGATCAGTTCTTAAGTATCGCGTAGTATGGAAATGAATATATTTTATCAATAATAAAACGTTATGAGGGTACTAACATACATCTACAAAGTAATAAGAAATCCTCCAGTGTGTGAAATCTCCTCAATTTAGGGTGGTAATAAAAAAAAAATGACGTTATAAAAATTTCTAGGGAAATTTCTAAAATAATACAACGTATATGTATTGTACATAATCTATGGAAATGTATAAATTGTTAATGTTTCGAAATGTGACTTATTTAATTGTAGATTATCTATGGTAAATGATAAACCCTCTTTGGAATCTATGAAAAATTGCTTGAATTATAAAAGTAACGCCATCTATGAACATGCTTGCAAAACTCGATAGTGTGTACAAAATTCTCATTATTGTTAATTTTTTTGTATATAATTATTTAAAAATAGAACAAAATAATTAATTCATCCATTCATGTATGTACTTATGTCACTATCACACTAAACTATCACAGATATGTATTATTAATTTTTTTTTACTATTTATCTTCCCAATAGTGTAAGGCAATGGGTCAATAATCTATTATTTTTCCTTTTTTTTATAATATATTTGTTTTTATATTTCACCCTATTTAGGCCCGATCATAATACCAGAGCTGCCAGAGATAAGTCTGTTGCAGGTTATGCGGATATTGGGTCTTAATTGACCATTTGTTAATTTATTGCATCTGTGCTTGTAATCAAATCTCTTCTATTCTATTCAATATATTTAATATACATATATAGCTACAAAATTATGCATCATAGTTTTAGATATCGACTTTTTTTACAAGCATAAAAGAAGAATGTTTTACCAAAAAGATTCTGCCTCAATTGGTGTATTTTGGCCGATTTATTATTTGTGACGTACGGGACACACATGTATAAATAACAATATTAATTAAACGTATGTCAATCACGTTAGTTTTCTTAATAACATTTACTTATTAAATTACATACAATGTAATACATAGAGAATGTTATTTACGTAATTATTGTTTTTTGTTTGATGATAATTCTACTGCAATAGCTCAGCTGTTGTGCCAGATTTAAACATTTTCTGTACTTTCCGCGTTTAAATCTAGAACAGCCGCCATTGAGCAAAGAGAGGCGATGACGCCATAAGGAGTTCGTCGCAGTACTTATGTTTAATTAAAGATTACATCATTTAGTATATATGAAATTACATTGTCTCTGGCGTAATAAAGCAAATTAATAAAAAAGTATCAACTAAAATTTAATTACACCTTTTTACTTGTAGTCGTATTCTTTGTACATTTGTGCTCGTACTCTGAAATTAAACTCAAATCACTGTTCGATTACAACCAATAAAGGACGGTGCTATTGATTCTACATAGCTCGATTCCTTTCTAACTGTATTTATGCAGAGAACTGAGTTTGAGTCTGATTCTATAATACGGAGTATAACTTCATATTAGAGAATCAGATTATTACTGTGTTTAAGTACAATGATAAGTCGAATTTTTGTTTTCAATTCCCGTAGCATGACTACTGAAAGTCGATATGATACTGCTATTTATTTATTTAATCTTCATTGCGCAATATGCACAAAATTAAATTACAGATGGCGGATTTAATGCAACAAGGCTTTCTCTTGTCTTTTTACAAACAACAAGAAACAACCGTTAACTCAAAATACAATGGATTAATTTCAAGATGGTGGCTATATCGCACGATAAACGCTTTGTTATATCTTGTCAGAGTGCAGGCCTAGATTAAAACACATACACACACATACATCCTGTTCGGCGAGTAGCTCGTAAGCATATATACAGGGTCCCTGGATATATTAATTACTTCGGCAAGCGTACCAGGCGGTGGCTTATTCCTACAATATTAAATAACCTGCCACATGAAATAACATGTCAGCAGGACAACGTTTCCCGAAGTCTGCTCAAAAACATTCTAAAAAAACACTATTTGTCCATGTGTCCATAGCGATTATCTAAGTGAGTAATATATAAATCGGTAACGTGTGTGTTGTTCGTAGCGTATATATGTGCGCGAGTGCGCATGTAGCGTATATGTTCGTGTGTGCGAGGGTGTGTGTCAGTGTACGCTAGTGTTCGTGTAAGTGAGTGTATTTCTGTAAATGTGTGTATGTGTGCGAATAGAAATAATCTTAAAATTAAGTGAATATGTGTCTAGATTAAGTAAATACCTGTGTGTCTGCGGGAACTCTGCCGACAAACTGTTACACAGTTTGGCAGGTTACTAGTGTTAAGTTAATTGTAACATTACTCTGAAGAAATAAATTAAAAAAAAAAAAAAAAAAGGTACTAAATATTTAGTATATAAGGGGTACTACGAAAATTGTATTGTTATGTCTGTATATTGACAAACTACTTCTCACCTGATGATAATTGGTTACAGCTGCGAATTAGATGTGGTTCCTTTGAGTTTCGCAGCAAATCTGCAACCTCGACAAAAACTACAGCACATATACAGATATTAGATGTAAAGTCACGGTGGGAAATAATTTCACTGCCTATCATACTCTTCTCACCAGAACACAGCAATGTGGACACTGCTATTTTGAGACAGACATAAGCAAGACGAAGGTACCCAAGCAAACGACAACGAAGACGATGGATGAGTTTATGTTTCATATGCAAGGACACGGAAATCTAAAAATTGTCACACTTTTGGTCACTACATTACTAACGGCAACTATTGCACGAATTTTTTAAAACTTAGCTTAACTGCGTTATACAGCGGCTCTTGCGGAAATTGTATTAATTTTTCATATTATATAGACATGACTTCTATATTTTAAAATATATCGAAAACGATACCAAACTAATGGTAGTCTGCTAGGCCGATAAGAATCACTGACGCGGGCAGGCATTAAACAGACAGCATGTGGGCGCGCCAGTAAAAGCTCGGACGCTAATATTAGCCATGTAGTGGAAGGAGGGATCGTCGTAAAGCTCACAAATACTTTTTTTCTTTGAGGAAAATGCATTGAATTACATAGCCCGGCTGTGGAGAGCCGACGGTTATGTGGGGCTCTCCTACCCAGAAGGGAAAGGTCTACCCATTAAAAATCTCAGCGATGGCCGTCCTCAGGCATTGTAGGGGGACTCGCAAAGACCTATTCGTAGTATACAGCAGCAGTGAATTCCTAGCTACAATGACATCTTACGCCAGAAGTAGCAAAGGAGCTGACGTAATCTATACTTCTATACTAATATTATAAAGAGGAAAGATTTGTTTGTTTGTAATGAATAGGCTCCGAAACTACTGGATCGATTTCAAAAATTCTTTCACCTTTGGAAAGCTACATTATCCCCGAGTAACATAGGCTACTTTTTATCCCGGAAAAATCGACAGATCCCACGGGATGCGCAATAAAGGCTTCGCTCAAAAACTACTGCACATTTTTGAGCAAGGTTTTGCGGTATTTTTTATCTCGGAAAAACGGATAGTCCCACGGGAAGCGCGATAAAAGCTTCGCGCCATAAACCGACTTCCGCGCATATGTAGCCGTAGGCAAAAGCTATGACCCTTAACCCTTTATAGACCCAATCCCGAAATCCACGCAGGCGAAGCCGCGGGCAGAAAGCTAGTGATATATAAAAAATGTTTAAGACAACATTATATGATGTATCGTTTTGTATCTTTATTTTGAGATAGAAAGGATCAAAATCGAAAATGTATTCTTCAAATATGATTTTTACAATCACTTTTGCACAAATCTGCGGCGGGAGAAATTGCACTGGAAAGAACCAGTATAAGAAAACCAGCAAGGGCTATTTTTTTTCTCCCTGTATTTTTACAGATTCGTCAATTAGAAGCTGGCCTCATATAAATAGTCTGAACCCAATTCCTTTTACAAGTTTTAACAAGTTCACATTATATATATAAAAGCTATAGTTTCATTATGTTATTTACTTAAGTCAAAATATTTGACAGTGTAATTTTTTTTTATTTTTTTTTTATTTTTTTTATTTAATCATAGAATCTACAGCTCGTTAGGATTATAAATTACCACTTACAACAGACTTAAAGCCAGTTACAGATTCTCACTTTGTACGTGTGACTGTTATGTCGTGAGGTAGGTCTAGATTAACAGTTAAATTTACATTAAAAACAAAACAAAAAGACATATTCAAACAAAAAAGAATTCAAAATCAAAAAAGAAATGAGGAAGTTAGGGTACGCATTTATATGTATGTGTGTGTGTGTATGTGTGTGTAGTGTATTTGTGTGCACGCGAGCAATGCATGCAAGAGAATGTGCTTGCTAAGTGTTATCGTCAGTTAGAGATGTGACAATAAGACGTTTGAAACTGCCCTTTGAATTATGAAAAATGTCGTGTGAGGAGAAAT
Source organism: Scirpophaga incertulas (assembly GCA_036419045.1). Classification (NCBI taxonomy): domain Eukaryota; kingdom Metazoa; phylum Arthropoda; class Insecta; order Lepidoptera; family Crambidae; genus Scirpophaga; species Scirpophaga incertulas. Next base: position 21,046,473 of record CM071636.1, on the reverse strand, counting down.
TTCCATTGTATGTGTTGAGTATGCGGGGCATGACAGAGTTCTGGGCGTAGTTGGTATGACTTAAGGGAACATGGAATAATTTTGTATGTCTAGTGCGTGTGACAGGTGCTTTCAACCGGTAATTATTGGATCATTAAGTAATTCTCAATACTGTTAATAATTTTATCATAAGAGTATTTTTGACAAATGATATAAATCAGTCAAAATGCAAATCGATAACCCTTTGTGGAACTTTGACGTAAAAGGCTATGCGTTTCCACATTAAAGAGACTCTAATTTAGCGACTGACCAACTTTTATACGGATTTAATAATAATAAACGTCACAAAGTATTAAATATGTCAACAGTACAATAAATTTTATTATGACATATGTAACAATTGTCGTAGACTATGTCAAACAATGTATTCTTCGTAAACATCTTCAATTACCTTATACTTCTTTATCTCAACGAAGAACTGATTTAGTTTGTCACATGGAAACGTGCAGAACTGTTCTCTCAAGCCAACATTTTTGTTTTCTTGCTCTCGCATTTATAATACCTTAATAAAATTCTTAGTATATACTCCTGCACTTATCGTGAGTGCAAGTTATTGGTCACTAAATGGTTGTTGACCCTCTCATATAAGGACACCGAGAAATTGATTTCAGCCTAAGTTTATATAAATCGAATACAGCTATCACTCACGCACGCACACACACACACGTACATACACGCACACACACACACACATGCACACACGCACACACGCACACACGCACTCACAAATATACATACTTTAATACTATTTTATATTTTTGAGATCTTGTTACAATTGTCTTTATTTTTATTTGTATTTTTCAAAAATCCCGGAAGTGGGCGCTAATAACTGCAACACAGTTAGGTACTAAAGCAGTTATTATCGTACATAATTTATGTAATAAGTGTAAATTGATCCCTAATAAAGATTTTGAATTTTTGAATTTGAATTTTGAATTTGAATTTAGAATTTGAATTTTGAATTTGAATTTTGAATTTGAATTTTGAATTTTGAATTTTGAATTTGAATTTTGAATTTGAATTTTGAATTTGAATTTTGAATTTGAATTTTGAATTTGAATTTTGAATTTGAATTTTGAATTTGAATTTTGAATTTGAATTTAAACCCATAAATGAATGTAATTCTTTTCTCCACTTACTTACTATATGTACAAATAATAAAAATATCATCTGATAAAAGTTAAAAGTATGAGCATGTAGTTGGGCTAAGAGGAGCTGGAAAGAAAAGGTTCACGGAAGTATTCCCAATGCTGTTGTGACTATACCTCCTGTGCTTCCCTGAATCGGGGCGTTATACTTCACTGTCGTTATCAGTCCAACATATCAAGAGTGTGTACCTCTTGATCTATTAAGTTGCTGGTTATAATAAAAAACCTGTTAATAATAAAAAATTGGCAATCGGAGACTAGAATTGCGAATGATTATATTTTTTTTACTGCAATTTTATTTAATTGTAGGTGTTTGTCTATGGTATTGCCGTTTCGTTAATACGTAGAAATTGTGTATTTTAGCATCATATGTTTAAAAAAAGTTAAATTTTAATTAAATTTGATTATGGAAAAAAAATTGGGAGCCGTCACGGGACGCCTGGCAGATGTCAGAGTGCAGACTAGAACAGATTGTGGTAGGAACTAAATATGTCATAATGATAAAATAAAATATTACGATTTTTTTTCCAGATAACGATGACTATTTTATTGAATAAACATTTATTTTCATTAAATACAAAAATTTACGAATTTATTTCAAATCGTGACTACTTAATTCGTTTAATTCAGTGATTGCGCATGGCGACGCGTCGCTACGGCATGCGTCGCCACGCCAGAAAATCGGTTTTACGTGCGGCTGTAGATGTTTCACATCAAAAATCACCTTAAAAGCATCCGAACAAAACAGTAGATAAGATACGTAAGTCAATTGCTGCGCTACTCATTACAGAATTAAGTGGGAGAGGTACAGTGGAGGAGCTTAGTACGTATACAAGAATACGATTAAGATCCAACTGAGGACAACCTAAACCAAAGTGCGGACCACGCGTACGCGAAGAGAATAATCATACGCTTGGTGTTGATTTGAAGACATTACATTCTAAACTATAATATACATATAATACATTCTAAAATAGACCTTCAGAGTTTCTTGCCTGTTCTTCTCGAGAAGGCTCTCCCAATTTCCGAACAGGTGTCGAGTCAATATTTTTTTTTTCCTTATTCGTACGTACGGACAAGGTTTTTGTTTTTTTTAAGCTTTTTCTTTTTTTGTTTTGTCTGTTGACGTCAATAAGTGCCTGTAAAGGTCTATGTTGAATAAAGATTATTTTGATTGATTGATTGATATAAATATTTGTTTTCCCATATAAATTGTAAACGCATATGTACGTTGTATGGTAACGACATAATTAATTGTAAATGTTATTATTACTTTTGATAATGCTGATAAGTTTTTTGCGCCCATTCTTCTTACTAGTAGGAAAAAAAATTGGACAATTCAAAAGAGCTTTCTATAAAGTCATATTTAGGTGGATCATTTTGACAGCTGTTATTTCCATAGCTAATCTATCACACAGCCAGAAAACAATAGGGATGACAGCTGTCAAAATAAACAGTCTAAATTTTACAAAGTATAACGAATTATTAAAAATTAAAAATCAATTCTTAGTACGCCAGTAAGTCTCTTATTAATATATCATACTCTACTTAATCTATCACACTGACAGATAAACTATGAGGATGACAGCTGTCTAAATTTTACAAAGTATAACGAAGTAATAAAAATTGAATAACATCTCTTAGTAGTCAATGAGCCGATAAGTGCCAGGTCATAAACAAACCTAAGGTCAGACGAGACGTCAGCGTAACTGAAATAGTTGTAATTGTATAATATTACGCGAACACGGCGAAACGCACGAAGAATGTGAAAGCGAGACCGTTCAGTATGGTTCGCAAAATGAGCTGGCGCGAGTTCGCAACCACTTTGTATGCAGCGATTGGACCGAATTAGTGAATATTGACCAGCTAAGTGGGTAATTGTATTTATTTTATAGAGCAAAGGAAAATAAGAGTTTCAAGGTATTTTTTATGACCAACTTCTTAACAGCTGTCACAAGTTCACTTTGAGATTAATTTGGGGAAGGCGAGAATTTTGGAGGGTCCTCAGATTTGCTGCCAAAGATATTTGTTATTTATCAATCAGCCATCATCACTGATGGCTGTTCTTGTGACTGAGTAAAGTCATTAGGTGGTTCGAGTCGAATCAGGTCAATGTAAGGCAAGCATGCCTCATGCAGCTTGGATCATTGACTTCTTTGTGTAGAATACGATACTTGGAAATTAAATTTAAAACTAATAAAACTAAATATTTCTTACACTTACACCGATTAGCCTAGCCCAAAGTAAGCTCTGAAGGCTTGTGTTATGGGATCTAGAGTAACGGATAGACATACATATATAAATATATTTGATAGAAATATATATTAACAACCACGACTAAGGTACAAATGCCCGCATTTATCACACAAACATCTGCCCCCACCGGGATTTGAACCCGGACTTCAGAGATGGCGACACCTTGAAACCGGTGTACTAACCACCGTGTACTAAACCGTTTCGGAAGCATCACAGCCCAAATACGTCCCCAGCCCCTCGCCCCTCGCACTAGTCCAGTATAACTATTTTTCGGTAATCGCCCGGCCTTAGTCAATCACACTGGCCCAGTGTAGATTTGTTAATAAAATACACCTTTGAATTTCTTCGTTTAAAAAAAAAGGTGTATGCAGGTAGCCTTAGTTTTCCTTAACCGTAAGAGCGTCAGATTAACGTACAATGAAATGAATTCGAAAAACACGTGGCAGAATCAACCCCGGATATTGGGAGAGCATTCACGTAAAGAACAAGCGAGACAATCGGACTGTTCAATTTGTAATCTCTTCTTTTACCAAATATTAATATTACTGCAATAATGCATTAACATGATTTAGATTTTTCAGAACTTTCACACAACTAAAATACTCAGTGTCAAACCATTTTATTTATTTATTTATTTACAATTTATTGTACACAACATAAAACATATGTAGTTATAAATAATATACAGAACATTAAATAATACAAAAAGTTAGGCTTATCTCTTACGAGATCTCTTCCAGCCAACCTGCAGTAGGAGACATTATTAAAAGTACAAACATTGTGTGTACTACCGTTAAAAACAAAACATAATAATAAAAAAAAAACATAAATGGAAGGTAAAAAAAAATTCTATGTGTGTCTATTCCAACGTGAATGGATAACATTCAACCTAAAATTAATGAAGTAGATTTAACGAAGTATTCCTTCACTCTCCTTTTAAACAAAGGGAGGGTTTGAATATCTCGATTTCAAGAGGCAGCGAGTTCCACAATCTGACGGCATGTACAGTAAAATACCACTTGTAGAACTGCGTGTTAAAAGCGGGAAGCTTAAGCAGCGTACGAAGGTGTGTTCTACAAGTGGATTCAGGAAAACGAGCAAACTCAAAACGCTCTCGAAGGTAAGATGGAGATATTGGGTTACGTATTATATTAAAAAGGAAACAGAGAATACGTAAATTTCTACGAAGCTGGATGGGAAGCCACTTGAGCTGTGTACGAAACTGGGAAACATGATCATACTTACGTAACCCAAATATGAAGCGGATGCAAACATTTTGTAACCTTTCGAGTTTGTCAAGTAATTCCTCGGTGATGTCTAAATAACACACATCAGCATAATCCAATATCGGAAGTATCAAAGATTGGGTTAGTGAAATTCTTGTTTGAAGTGGCAAGAAGTATTAGAGGGATGGGACGATGATTACAACGACACCTCAAACCGTATCGTATTACTTTTCGCAAATTTGACGTTTATTTGGCGAATGTTCGTCCTGTCAAATTCAATTCATCGTTGTCATTTGAGGCTTTCTTATGTTAAAATTAATATCGTTCGTTCGATCGTCCGTTGAAATGTATTAAACGATAGTAACTAAGAGTAGGGTACGACACGACGAAGTCCACGATATATCGAATATCGTTTTTAAGAGTACGCCCACAGATTTAAGGTAGAATTGATATGTTGGAAGGTACAAAATATTGTAAAGTAGGGATAAAACATGTAAGTCTCTGCGCTGGCGAATAGGTAACCACTGCAGTTGAAAGCGACAATTAGAAACATGGTCAAACCTACGCAGATTTTGCAGCCGCTCCAAACTGTCAAGTAGTTCCTCAGATAAATTAATCCACGCAGCGTCAGCGTAGTCATCAAGGAAAGCAAAAGTGACTGAGCTAACACTGTCTTTGTAGCTATAGGGAGAAAGCTTCTGGGTATTTACATTCTCATTCTTCTGTTTTGTCTGTGCTACTTTTATTTTTAAATAATAAAGTAATTTATTTATGTGGTAATTTTATGTATTAGTTTTTGTGCGTTAAATAAGATTCAGTAGAGTCATTCAAATTATGTTCTTCAAATAGTCTGATGTACACATTATAGGATTCATCGAGAAGAGAGTCCATAGGTTTTTAAAAAGTAATGCGCTTATGATTTTTCTGGTGATACTAGCGTCCATAGACTACGATCAAGCAGGCTATAAGTTTTTTTGCCACCATCCTGGTATAACGAAGTAAATTATACTATACATGTTAATATTAGTATATTTATGAATATTTCAATAAGTTTTTGTGTATATTACATGTTTATATATTAAGTAAAACTATATGTGTATAAATTATTAAATAAATAAGTATGTTTTGTAATTAAACTAACCTTATAACATGTAACATTTATCATAATGTGCCTCTAGCCTCGTTCACACAATAAATTATTTCAATGCATCGAATAACAATACAAGTCAATAGACACTGTATGTGAAAAAATACATAAGTTACCTAATACGTAAACAATAATAAATCACGCGTGTATATGTTCTGTTGAACTACTTTTAAAATTATATTTTTTGTTTGTCTAAATGTTTTAGTATTTCGCTTTTATATACATGGATTCCAGCTACAAAAAATAATTTTGCAATCAGTTTTATTGCAAACAATAACGTGTGTATTTTAATAGATGTCCATACTAGACTTAATATGTTATCTCGTTCAAAAGTCTTGGAGAACTTTAAGAAAACTTGCATAGGTAAACTCTTTTTTAAACCCCGTAAATTTTAATATATTTTATAATTGCCATTAAGTGTAACTTCGTGCAATTATCTTATGATGTTTTACATGAACTGTTTAGTAGGAAATTATTATTTTTTATTGGAACATTACTTTATTGTTATTATAAACTAGCTGACCCGGTGAACTTCGTACCGCCTAATTATAATTATGTTCTGATCGAATCAGATTTGTCCGAGTCGCCTAGTACTTCCACCATATCATCATGTCCTGGCGAGCCAAGTGGTTCCCAAGTAGATGGAGCCAAGTTGATGGAAATAAAGAGTTACTAATACATTTCGCTTTTTATTATTTTTAAAGGCTTATAACCTGGTCTATATGGACAAAACAATGGAACGTTCGGATACACGGGTTCTTTTTACATGAGATGACAAAACAATATAATAAAAATATTTTTGAGAGTTAGTAACACTGTAAGGTTGGCACCCATCAAATATGTCAACACATTAATTATTTTTATATTTTGAAATTTAAATACACGATGTTATAAGCAAAGTTGATATTATGTTGTCGATTCAAAAGTCTTGTTTTAATGCGTTCTTCAATTCGAGTGGAACTGAGAGTACAAATACCGTCAAATGTTTGACAGAAAGTAAGTGATCAACTTTTATATGGGAAAATGAAATTGTCATCTTACTCTATCTTACTCGCAATTTTTCCTTATTTGCTCACCGTTTAGACCTACCCTGGACTACTACAAACATTTTAAAACCAAAATCAGCTCAATCGACCCAGCCGTTCTCGAGTTTTAAGCAGACTAACGAACAACAATTCATTTTTATTTATATAGATGTGTTCATTAAAGTATGGATGGATTACATGTACAAGTATGCGAAGAATGTCAACTAAGAGTGGGATAAGAGCAGTATATGTATGTATGTGTGAAATCTGTTTAACATACTGTTGAAAAAACTTACATTTTTGAAACCGATCAGATGACACTCACGTTTATTTAAATTTCAAATTTTATATTACTATCGATTGTTTGACATTAATTAAGTAGACAGCTTAACGAATCTAGAGATACAACGGGCAAAATCGCAACATGGCTATTATTAGTTGAAGAGTTATAAATTGTATATAATATGATTATCTTTTTGTTATCCAAATAAACCTAAACTAATTCTAACAAAACTATGATCGTTAAACTGAACAAATTGTAAAATAATAGTTACCCCGGTAATTTTAAATGTTTCCTCTTTTGTTGTCTTTCTTGTGCACCTATTTCGCTACCAAATTCATTTCAAGCACCATTCTTTATAAAGATATCTATATAAATGGTAAAGGCTGTCCTATACACAAATCTATGTACATACTGTGCTTTTTTCAAATCACATTTTTTCTCTAATTCGAACAGATACCACCGACCAACATCGAGCTAAGCTGAAAACGTCGAATAAGCTAGAGAGACCTATGTTCGTCCAAACCCAGTCTGTGTTGGAACGCAGCGATATATTCGCGAATGTAACAGCGACCGTTCTGCCCGAATTCAAACCGATATCTGACGCGCAGATGGTCAGAATAACGCAGATAGTACGAGATTTGAGGAAGCGAACAGGCCGCGTGTTACACGGTGCCGGAAACGCGAATACGAACGTGATCGCGGACGCGATCAAATCCGCAAACGCAAACGTCAAACCGCTAGACAAATCAAAGAAAGAAGATAGGCAGGACGAAAAGAAATGCTCGCAAGGCGGCACGTGCGAATTTTTCTTCTATTGCTGGATGGTAGGAGGCTTGTTGGATGGTTCTTGCGGGGGGCTGCTCAAGGGCTGTTGCCACAGAGTCGCCAAATCCGGGATCCTTGGCGTTCAGGACCCGAACAGCATTGATTCCGGATCGAGGTCGGAGAGAGAAGGCTTTAGTTACGGGCCAGTGATTAACGACCAAAGTAAGTGTCCGCTTCGAAAAAAAACAGCCTGTCACACCGTTGCGTAACTTCTATTATACGTTATTGCTTTGTAAATTAAGCACCTGTTGTCGTTATAGCTGCAATAATGCTGTTTTTTAGCTTAATTTTTCACGTTAATTGCTGTATAGCGCAATTATTTAATGGGCCATGTAAAGTAATGTTATTGTACTCTATCACGTTTGCTGTAGTAATTTAAAAAAAATAGTAAATTATATTTTAATATTGCTTTTTTATATATAAATTGCATAGAAATGTTAAAATTGTCGTTAATCAATAACAAAGCAGACAATACATATTAATGTGAATTAATTATCAAATATTAGCTAATTAATTTTGAAAATCACGAGTCGGTGTGATAGGCGGGAATTGGAAAAGGCACGTTTCCAAAGATTTGGGAAAGGAACCCAGCTTAAAGTAATTAAAAATTAAACTAATTTAGCTCTGATGTTGGTCGGATGGCAAGACATAGATTAAATCATACTTAGAAGAAGCGAAGAAGCTGTTATGACCTAAGGTATATAATTAAACATTTGTATATGTTTTTTTGTAATAATTACTTTATAATTCCTTCAAACTTATATTTATCTATTATACATATATCCTATGCTCTTTCTAACTATGTCTTGCTTTCTTACCTTAAAAAGATAATAACTAACTAGCTAACCTAGCTTTACTTCACATAATTAATGTAGTACTTATTTTATTGTATGATTTTCAAGTATCAAGGCTCTGAAAGGTAAGTACTTTTATATTTATTATGTTTCAAGAATTTGTGATTTCTAACCTCTTATCTATTTCTACAAGATCTGTTATATTTATTTTTTACACTTACACCAATTAGCTTAGCCCAAAGTAAGTTCTGTAAGGCTTGTGTTATGGGATCTAGGGTAACGTATAGATACGTACATATTATTTGAAACAAATATATGGACCGTTTATTTTGAAAGTGACTTACACGTCCATTTTTGAGAAAAATAATTCATGAATAATTTAATGGAAATCTGATTCGAATCTTGGTACTGATCCGGTTACAAATGATCCAATCTCAACAAAGATACGTTTCTTCCATCATAAATTTTTATATTTACTAATTACTATTACTATTACTAATTACTATTTGTTGGCACGAAATGTGTGCTTGTAAATGAGTCGTTGGTATATCGAATAATTTAATAAATAAAGCACGAACTAAGAATATAGAAATAAAAATCTATTATTCAATTCATATTTGTTGACGCTGAATCATAATTAATAATTTCGCTTACATAATAAAAGTGAGACAGAAACGATCCTTTTATTGTATCTTATAATAATAAATGTGTATGCAAATAGACAGTTGGCGGGAAGTTATATTTTACACAATATTCGTATTGAGCGAAACGTTCTCTATTGGTCTTTTCGTCGACTAATGGCTTGTATTTTTTTCCCTCTAATAGAGGAGAGGTTGAGAATATTTTTTTCCGCTGAGGAAAATACATTGAATTGCATACCTCGAGAATCGGTGGATATGTGGGGTTCTCCTCCCCGGAAGGGGAAGGCCCACCCACTAAAACCTCAGCGATCTCTCTCACTACGCCTGAGCGCGAGCGCTCGATCCCGAAGAAGAGATGCATCGCGCTCTGATGAGGCCATGGGAAACCTTGCGGACACTACTACGCCCTCGTCGGCGTATGGCGACAAGCGCCTACTCCAGACTATCCACCGCCCCAAAATAGGTCCTCTAGACGACAACCACCCCCTCTAAAAGAAAAAGGGGGGCTTCACCCGTCCACCACTGGCCGCTAGAAACGGCCGGCCAAGTTAGGGCCATCCCACGCCCCCTCACCCACCTCTCAGCAGTCTCTCTGTCAGACTATTAACCGTCAAAAGACGTTGCTCAAGGTGCACCACGAGGTTACTTGACATCGCACTCCTAACCGGAATTACTTACCGGCTAAACTCAGCCTGTGCCATTGGTTCCAATGACTCCTATAGCTTGACGTCTGGGGGGGTTTGGCGCTGCCCTATAAAGGAGGGCACCCCAACGACTCCGGCATATTTTCATTGGAGATTTTGAAGGTCCTGCGTTGATTAGTCACTAAAGACGTGTCCCGACCAACGATAGTGTCGCTGGTTCGCGTAATTTTTTTTAGAGCTTGCTGGGTTAAAACTTCTGACTCCGCACTAAAGGATTAGGATGCTCGTCAGAAGCTTTTTTTTTAATGGATAGGGCAGCTAACGAGCAAGAGAAAAACAGCCTTGAAGAAGTGTGTATTTTTTATTTCTGTCTTAATCGCTTTTATTTTATCACTTGATTCCTTTAAATGGTTCGTCACTCTACAATCTGTTGATTGTGGTCAATTTAAAGTTCCGGGGGCATTGATTATCAAGTTTCCTACGTTATTGAGAAATGTTTTCAAAACTCAGTCAGCGTTAAGGAGTGAATCACACAAATCCGGCTTATGAAACGTAGTACCCAATATTATATGTCGCGCAGCGGAATATACGCGAGACGGAACGCTTTCGAAACTGTTTCGTAAGATTCATGGAAAACAATTCACGAAAACTATTATTCATTGTCTTATGTATAAACTTATTGGATTTATATATATGTATCCCAACTAATATTATAAATGCGAAAGTGTGTTTGTTTGTTTGTTTGTTTATTTGTTTGTTTGTTTGTTTGTTTGTTACCTCTTCACGCTTAAACTACTGGACCGATTTCAAAAATTCTTTCACCTTTGGAAAGCTACATTCTCCCCGAGTAACATAGGCTACTTTTTATCCGGAAAAATCGACAGATCCCACGGGATGCGCAATAAAGGCTTCGCTCAAAAACTACTGCACAGATTTTTATGCGGTTTTCATCAATAGATAGAGTGATTCTTGAGGAGTTTTGCGGCATTTTTTATCTCGGAAAAACGGATAGTCCCACGGGAAGCGCGATAAAATCTTCGCACCATAAACCGACTTCCGCGTATATGTAGCCGTGGGCAAAAGCTATGACCCTTAACCCTCTATACACCCAATCCCGAAATCCACGCGGCGAAGCCGCGGGCAGAAAGCTAGTTTATTATAATTAGGACCTGGTGGTCTAATAATTGTTATATTATTACATCTAAATATTACGAATCCATAACCTATAGAATATAACATGTATTTAAGGCAGCCACAATATACACCACAAAATACACAGCCAAACATATATTTCATATATAGCAAACATAAATAAAAAAAAAATCATATTTAAAATAACGTAAAACATTATTGTTTGTCTGAAAATATATTGGTTTACGTACATAGATAATCTAATGTTTTACTTATTTAGTAAATTACTTTAATTATACTTTTATGTGCTTTGAGATTTCTCACTGTAAGTGTCCTTATTTATTTATTCTAATCTTTATTGCACAACGACGACCTCTGTAGACGAGTGATGGTCATACCGGTTTTAAGGTGTCGCCATTTCTGAGGTGCCGGGTTCGAGTCCCGGTGGGGACAGATGTTTGCATGATGAATGCGAGCATTTGTACCTCAGTTGTTATAATATATTTCTCCCGATGTTATTTATATATATATAATATATCGCACTAATAATACAATAGTGTATCAACTCAAAACGTCGTACTTGACATAATACTATAAACACACGCAAAATTTGATTCCTCACGCGTGATCAAGACCGTGGTTCGATTAGTGCAAAAACAGAATAAGGATAAATTAAAAAACTTATGTGACAGTTATTCAATTTGCAACTATTACATGAAGTGAGTAATAAGTGTTTTGTTGATTCTGAAAAATGATCGATTTTGAGTTGATACACTATTGTATTATTAGTGCGATAAGTATGTCTATCCGTTACCCTAGATCCCATAGCACAAGCCTTACAGAGCTTACTTTGGGCTAGGCTGATTGGTGCAAGTGTAAGAAATATTTATATTTCAATTTATTTATATAAATGAAGTACAAAAGGTAGACTTAATGCAACAAGGTATTCTCTACTAATGAACCAAGTGGCTAGTTACAAAATCTGTTTGACTCAAAGATCAATGATATTACAAATTTACTATCTAATACATATATAGACATAAAATTATATATATAATTTGGTATATAAATATTTAAATAGAGAATAGGTGTTTAAGTAATTGATGTCAGATAGTGCTCACAAATCACTCTCTTAAATATGCGTTTACTTTTAGACGCCTGCAAATGGTAGGGTAGATCATTCTGATCCCCTTCATCTGTGCCTTTGTATTGTACAACTGTGGAACAATATACGAGACAGCACGATCATTCCCTTCATAATGTGACATCGCTGTTTTATTAAAATAACATATATTTATAATTACATTGACATATATTTTTCTAGAAGCTGCAATGTAATTACACTATCTGTCAGTTTCCATCAAATGTCATAGCATAATTAGCCTACAAGCCTACAGTCGGCTATATGCAAGCGATTAAAAGCCCAATTAGTTCGATATAGATTAACTGAATCCCATTTGAAACTCAATCCTCATATCTTAAATCTATACTAATACTAGCGGACCCGACAGACTTCGTCCTGTCAAAAAGATTTGTACAGTGGCAGTTTTTTGTTCCTAATTATTTTATAGATAATGTCGCATAGCCAACCAAATCGCAAAAAAAGTCTAAATGACCTATTACATTTTGTGGCTATTCAATTTTGGAACGTGACATTAAATCCTCCAATGATGTATTCTGTGCTCCAACGCACGCACGCACACTGTTTTGATAGATATGATTGAATTTCAACTGTATGTAGCGTTAATAAAGCGCAAATTGACTCTTTGATGTTAGGAACACACCTTCATTGCTTAGACAACAGTGAGTGCTTGCAATATGAACTTTATACAATAACAATAAAGCTCAATTCGACTGTACGTTTTAGTTAGAAAACGTTTGCATGGGAAAACAAAAGGGCTGTTTTTAGGGTATTTCAGATAATTATTCGAATTTTTCTCATTGTAAAAACTCTCCTTGAACTTCAACGAACACTAACGAAAAAGAATTGGCCAAATTGGTCCAGGCGTTGTTGAGTTATGAGCTTACCAACACATTTTGCGATTCATTTTTATATATTATATATAATATAAGATTAAAAAGAGGAAAGATGTTTGTTTGTTTGTTTGTAATGAATAGGCTCCGAAACTACTGGACCGATTTCAAACATTCTTTCACCTTTGGAAAGCTACATTATCCCTGAGTAACATAGGTTACTTTTTATCCCGGAAAAATCGACAGATCCCACGGGATGCGCAATAAAGACTTCGCTCAAAAACTACTGCACAGATTTTCATGCGGTTTTCATCAATAGATAGAGTGATTCTTGAGCAAGGTTTTGCGGTATTTTTTATCTCGGAAAAACGGATAATCCCACGGGAAGCGCGATAAAACCTTCGCACCATAAACCGACTTCCGCGCATATGTAGCTGTGGGCAAAAGCTATGACCCTTAACCCTCTATAGACCCAATCCCGAAATCCACGCAGGCGAAGCCGCGGGCAGAAAGCTAGTCTTAAATATAGTGAAATAAATTGGATATGTAAATTAATAAAAGCCAAAGTTTTATTTATATTTAGATCAAACGTTTAACGATTTGCTTTAGGTTTCGTTTAACGATTCGATATATATAAATTACATCTTGGTTTAAATTTTTTAGATTTACAATGACAAATGACCAGCTTTAATTAGTTGAACTGAGTTTATACAAAATTGAAAAAAAAAATTATCGATTTAAACTTTCAACTGGAGTCTTATTGCTATTTAGTTTAGAACCTAAATTTAATAGAATTAACGATATCATCTATGCGATTCAGACTCTTAAAAACAATATTCGATATATTAAAACATTTCAACGGACAATCGAACGAACGATATTTTGCGAATGTTCGTCTGTCAGATTCAATTCATCGTTGTCATTTGAGGCTTTGCTATGTCATAATTGATATCGTTCGTTCGATCGTCCGTTGAAATGTTTTTAAACGATAGTAACTAAGAGTAGGATACGACACGACGAAGTCCATGATATATCGAATATCGTTTTTAAGAGTACGCCCCCAGATTTGGCGTTAGTCAGCGATTCAGCTGTCACTATGTAAATTCACATTTGAACAGCTAAAATGAAATGTGAATTTAATATTATTTATTTAGTATCTTAAGCGTCCGTCTGTCATTTGAACTTATTTAAATGAAGTTCTAACTTTCAAACCTCTAAAATGAATTGTCATGTGTCATGGAGATTATTAATCTGCCGAAATTAGATGAACTAAACATGATTTGTGTCAGTAATTTACTACTATAGTGACTACTATTAACTGAAGTAGTATACATAACTATAAATTCTTTCGCTTTCCCTGTTATCTTTTTTTTATTGTGAACGGAGCAACATGTCTTTTTCTCTCTCTCTATCTCTCTCTCTTCTATCACTCGCCTATTTCGACACTCATTCCTGTCCTCAAGATATGATTATTCACACAGTCCATCCATCTTTACTTCGGTCTTCTAAAATATTAGATAACATAAATAACTGTAATATATTCGATCAAATAAAGTATGCAAGCCGTAATAAAATAGGTCGATTTATATTTAGCTACGAGCGGTTTACATAAACCTGTCAAGATATACATATAGTGTACAGTGAAAGGCCTATTGCGGAAAGTACGCACTGTTGAACGTTATTATTGGGTAAAGTGGTCTAAGTTAGAGAAGTTAGGTTTTATATTATTTGATTTTTCGTGAAGAATAGCTTCAATTCGCTTGATGCTGCCAATATGCATATAATGATAAAAATAATTTTATTCAAATTGGTTTTGTAAATTACTTTTGAATGTCAATGAATGCAATTGGTTCATAAGTCTGTCACGTAAGACAACTTCAAATTTCAAACATAGCTCGTTAGGTAACTTCCATCCTCTTTTAAGGTGCATTATAAGTGGCCATATGTTATCACTGGCGACGAATAAAAGTGCAAGGTAGATGCGCTGAGAACGTGCGGCACAACTTCTCGAACGCTGCTCAGTCTTCGCAATCGTTAATTAATCTCTTTTTGGAATTTGGAACTATTTAGTTGTATTGATTAATGATTATTAATTAAATAATTTTATTTATTTTCAATTTTACAACCCTTGACAATACATTTGCGTATTTTTGTAAATCATAGACCAAATTATCATCTTAAAGCTTAAATATACAAAATGGCAGATCTTAAAACTACGAGTAACATAACATTTCTATATGCTATAAGTATAGATAAATCATATTGTCGCTATAAATTACCTACTCCTTATTTATGAAATGGTGTTGCCATCAACTTGATGTAACAGATAGTGCAGTTGCATTACTGCTTTCATCATCACAGCGGATATACGTTTCCAGTGAAGGCCTAGCCAAACTACGTAAGGACTATTAGGTCTTTGTCAACAATGCATGCCCATTGCGGATTGATTGACTATAGTGATGTGCCGAGTCGCTGTTTTGGTGGATTGAGTCGATTCGAGTCAGTTTATACGGTATTCGAATCAGGATTCGAATCCCTGATTCGAGCCTAGTACTCGAATTCTATGTTTGGTATTCGAATATTTCTAGACTCGAGTCCGATTCCTAGACTCAAGTCTAGAAATTAGAGTCTGGAAATTCTAGTCCAGTCCAGGACTAGATGTTAGAATAAAAAGGAAAAATAGAAAGGAGTTAGCTTCAAACAGCGTGTAAGTTAGACTAAGCACAATGATACAATAATAATAATACTGTAATTTTTATTATGAGCGTCGTTGGCGCGGTGGTCTCGACACTGGTTTGTGCGCCGCATAGAATCGGGAGGCCCGCGATCTAATCCCCACCGTGTACCAATGTGTTTTTCGTTCCGAATTTCATATGTACATTTATCTGACGCTCCTACGGTGAAGGAAAACATCGTGAGGAAACCTGCGTACATCTGCGAAGCGATTCAAATGTGTACGTAGTCAACCAACCCGCACTGGGCCAGCGTGGTTGACTAAGGCCTAATCGCCCTAACGTAGTTAGGGTAGGCTCGAGCCCCTCGGTGGGGACGTATATGAGCTGTGATGATGATAATGATAAATTTTTATTAAAATATAATCAACATTGAATAAAGACATAGAGCATAGGAGCTTACGTAAACAGTTTGCGAGTGCAAGCGAGTTAACCAAACTCGAAAACTAGACTCGAGTCAGTATGACTCGTATAAATAGAATCGAGTTAGAAAGTAGGAACCGATTCTTCCTGACTCGAGTACCGGAATCGAGTCCCGCGTACACGAATCAAAATAAATTGGTATTCGAGTAGGCGAGTCCAAAGCAGGAATCGAGTCTGACTCGACTCAAACCGTACTCGGCACATCGCTAATTGACTACATACTATTTCTGAATTTCGTCGCAGATGTATGCAAGCCTCATGATGTTTTCCTGACCATAAGAGCGTCAGATAAATGTACATACAAAATTCTAAGAAATATACTGGTACGTCCTATTCGTAGACCAGAGCCGAGACCACAGCGCCACCGCCGCTGCTTTATTAAGATTCAAGGTAACAATTGGTTACTGATACTTGGGACTGTTCAGCATCACAGACCTCAGCCATAAGCTTAGAGGTTCCCATATCTGTTGATCTCTAGTGTAAATGCTACGCGCTACTTCTCCCTAAAATATTGCATAGCATTAGAACTCTACAGCTTTTGCCTTGACCCAATCTGAGCGGGCTGTGGTCAGTCGTGCGTTAGTTTCCGGCGCTTCTTCAACGCGGTTTGCGTAATCGAGGCAACTCTTCACGGCCTAGGTTTCGACAATAGTTTTAGAATGATTAGTATTGCCCGATGTAGGTCATTTATAGCTGTTAATTTCAATTTCTTGTTTACCTCAAATTACAATAATTAGTTTACTTATGTATATTTTAATCTTACATAGTTGTACTGATATTAACACTTTCAAAAAGTCGTATAAACTAGTAGGTAGTCGAGCGGATCTTATTATCTTCAAATAGGATCTTAACAATCACTGTTGCATTCGCCATTGGTCCAAAAGTCTACGGCGGTAGACCTTGTACTGGAAAGAACCAATAAGAAAACCAGCAAGGGCTATTAGCGGCTCCACATTAGTGCCGTGAATTCACGGCGAGAATTCGCGCCGTGAATTCACGGAAGCAGCCATGCCCTCCACATTCACGGGATGCTCACAATCGTTTGAAACCCGCCGCGATTTCGCGATTAACTTCTATGTCCATTAGAGTACTAATCCTCTTCCAGGAATCATGATGCTTGTTTTGACGTGACAACGTCTATTAAATTGGTACGGCGTGGAGTCATTCTCGAAAACACCGTAACGGCCGAATCTGACGCCACACGGAGTCCACGCCTACTTTTTGTCCTTATGATGTGGGTGTTTTGCATCCCACAGTACTCTTTCAGAAAGGTAATGCTCTAAAAAGAGCATTTCAGTTTCGTTTCTCCAAACGTTTTCATGTGACTCCAAAGCGCGCGCACACACTGCAAACGTCCGTACGCCTTCCTAGTCCAGAGTAAACTGGCAGGACAGGAGGCCGTGAATATGTATATGTATGCGTGAACGCCGCGCGAACGTGGCGCGAACCCTTTGTCGCGGGACAAAATACCGACACTGATCGGAGAACTGGCGTGAACGTGCGTGAACCCCGCGAAACCCACATTCACGCTTCGCGCTTGTTCGGAGCTTCACGGCACTAATGTGGAGCCGCCATATTACTTTTTCTCCCTGTATTTTACACTCGTCAATTAAAAGCTTGCCTCAGATAAATAGTCTAAACCCATTCCTTTACAATTATAAACAAGTTCAAATTATATATGGTTTCACTATGGTTAACTATGGTTTCATTGTATTATTTACTATAGTCAAAATATTTGGCAATGTAACTATTGTATCAACTCAACTATTATTATCATTTAAGTAATTCTTAACAGTGTAATAATAACCTTTAATCATTAGAATAATTTTGATAATTGATTTATATCTCTGAACAGGCAAATCGGTAACACTTTGTGCAACTACGGCTTTGCAATGCATTTTCCCATAAAAGATGCATAGTTTTTTGCAGCCTGTACTTTAGAATGCAAGCTTATTTTATTTCTTGTGTTTTATTTATGTATTTGAAAATTTCAATTAAAATTATTTTAGTTCTTATAAACAATAAGGGGGTTTCCCCCTTATTCCAAAACGTGGACTAAATATAGTACCAGGTTTAGTACTAGGTTTAAACCATGAACACAAATAAATTGTATTACAAAACAAAGACTATCGTTAGTCCAAGGTCCAGATATTTTGTGAAATGGAACGTTACGTCAAATAAGAATGAATGATTGAATGGTGTAATGACATTTGGCTGTTTCTATCTATGATTACGATTAAACCAGGGACGATCCTTAGTACTAAATAGTTCTTGATTGGTTAACTTTAATACCGATTAAACCTAGACTTAGTAGTTCTGGTTTAAACCTGGTTCTTGGAAAGTTTTTGTAATAAGAGGGAAATAGTTTAGTTTAGTTTTTATAAAGATCGCGCTTGTACAAGCTCTTATTCTCCCTATCATAGATTATGCTGACGTTTGCTTTTCTGATATTAATCAACATCTTTTGAACAAATTAGATCGTTTGCTTAACAGCTGTATTCGTTTTGTGTTTGTTTACGTAAATTCGACCACATCTCGGATTATAAACCAACTCAAATGGCTGCCTATCCGTGAGCGTAGGAGTGTCAGAGTTGTCCGTCTGCTATTTAATATCCTTTATGATCCACATAATTCAGGATACTTAAAATCTAGGTTTCAGTTTCTGGGGAACTCTCACCAGCGTGACCTTCGCTCAAGTGATAACCTGACCCTTCAATTTCCCGTCCATCACTCCGGCTTCGTAACCAATTCCTTTACTGTATCCGCTATACGTCTGTGGAATAATCTTCCAATACATATCCGTCGCGCTGATAATAAAACCACGTTTAAGAGATTAGTGCGTGATCACCTTTCTGTCTCTGTCTAGCTGTAATAATATTAGTATATATTTTATTTATTTATTATATATTTTATGTATATATATTTATATGTATTTATTCATTAATATTTATTCTATATCTTTAGTATAATTAACATATATCTATTTTATAGGAATACTACATAATTATTTATGTCTTAATCTTTCTTCCATCGCCTCACTATAGTCTACAACATTTATTCCGGTTGACTGGTTGAGAATGCCTTATTGCGTTAAGTCCGCCGATTGTATTATTATTATGCAATGAAGATTAAATAAATAAATTAATTAATTTTCCTAAATATATTGGACTGCAAAATTCTATATACCAATTTCTTTAAATAACTCTTTCACAGACTCCTTTGGAATATAACTGAATGGAAAATATTTGGCAATATGACTATTAAAATTAAATTCACGCATTGTTATCATTTATGTGATCCCTAGCAGTATAACAACCATTTATTTTGATTTTGATTTAAATCTGTGAAAAGGCAAATTAGTAACATTATTATCTATACAAATATTATAAAGAAGAAAGATTTGTTTGTTTGTTTGTTTGTAATGAATAGGCTCCGAAACTACTGGACCGATTTCAAAAATTCTTTCACCTTTGGAAAGCTACATTATCCCCGAGTAACATAGGTTACTTTTCATCCCGGAAAAATCGTCAGGTCCCACGGGATGCGCAATAAAGGCTTCACTCAAAAACTACTGCACAGGTTTTCATGCGGTTTTCATCAATAGATAGAGTGATTCTTGAGCAAGGTTTTGCGGTATTTTTTATCTCGGAAAAACGGATAGTCCCACGGGAAGCGCGATAAAGCCTTCGCGCCGTAAACCGACTTCCGCGCATATGTAGCCGTGGGCAAAAGCTATGACCCTTAACCCTCTATAGACCCAATCCCGAAATCCACGCAGGCAAAGCCGCGGGCAGAAAGCTAGTTGTATATATACAGATAGATACGTGAGGCCATTCAGTATATTCAGCTGTTAAAACCAACTGTTTGAAGCGAATAATTGCACTATTTAATCGTTTATACACTTTCCGTTTTCAATCTATGCCGTATTATCGTTTCACGCTTATTTGAACTCATTATAGAGATGAAATTGCTTTAGCTAGCCTTACGTTGTAATTCCACTCTTAATTCTAGTGAAAATCTGTGATTGTTGTGTTAATTTTTCGTGAATCAACTTTTACATTATTAATATCCAAAAATGAAACTTATTGACACGTCTTTAAAGATTCGTTAACTATAACGTATACGTTCTCACTTATTGAGTTTAGACATGAACCAAGTCAGAGTGATTGAGCCTAAAGGCTTACATATTTTAAATAAATAAATAAATATTTGTTACACTTACACCAATTAGCCTAGCCCAAACTAAGCTCTGTAAGGCTTGTGCTATGGGATCTAGGGTAACGGATAGACATACATATATTATACATATATAAATAATTTTTATAGAAATATATATCAACAACCATGACTAAGGTACAAATGCTCGCATTCATCACACAAACATCTGCCCCCACCGGGATCGAACCCGGGACCTCAGAGATGGCGACACCTTGAAACCGGTGTACTATCCACTCGACTATGGAGGTCGTCAAATATTTATATCGTTATTTTGACAAATTTCTCAAAAGCAATATAAAGTCAAAATCTTTTTAGATAAAAAATTTTCAACTTATCCGAAGGGGAGAAAACCACATTTTATTAAATCCAATATCCAATAAATGGTATCTATATATATGTATTGGATCTAAACGCATGTTATGAATTTCACAAAAATTGCAGTATTCTTGTAAAAACACTAAATTGCATTATTTTAATCGTACAATTATCATTTTAGGCACTTTTATTGAATTGTACGCTTATATCTTAAGTTTCTCTCTACTTTCACGGTTTTTTGTATTAATATCTTAATATTTTCAATATGGTGATATGATAATTATAAAATAATAATATTTATTCCAAATAAAAATAATTTACAATAAAAATCCATGTAATTTGAACATACATATGGCAACTTCCCGCCAAAATACTTGTCAAACGGCCCAAGGAGGCTTAATGTCATTCACTCAAAAGGAAGTTGCGCAACTGGCAGCATTGATTGCTATGCAGCTGGGATGTTTGGTAACATCACACAACGTTTTATTTCACAGTCCAACGGACCTGGATGTGCTATTAACGCTGTTCCTGAAGTTGATCGGAAGCCGGCAAAATTTACAAGTCGGTTTCTTGCGAACAAATCTATTATCATTAAAGAAATATATATATACATCACTGCGTATATAGGCGAACGGATGACGCTTACCTGATTCTACCTAATAATGCCAACAGGAACAATATAAAATAGTTTGCACGTTCGCACTTCTTTATTTTCCGTTACTAAGTAACTAAATGATTCAAGATATGAATTACGGATAGGAAATAAAAAATAAACATTTCAAAAATAAGAAATGTAACATATCGATCTCGTCATAGCTTTGAAAGATATAAGCTGTCCATCACATCTTCACATTCCCATATGTTTGATAACGTGCAATAGTATTAAAGTGTCACTCAGATTATAGTATTATAGGTATAGGATTGCATTTCAAGTGCAGTCCGATTGCAAATTCGAAATCTGATTGTAGTCTGCCACAATCTGCTCTGCGCTAACTTGCAGTTATCAGGACTGCAGAATTGTATTCTAATTTAATTGAGGAAATAATAATATTATATATATAACTTAGACAACATAACACACAAAAAACAAAACGAGATTTGATAGAATTATTTTATCACTAAGGCCCAATTTCACCAACAACAGATTTTATTTATTTATTTAATTTATTGTATCCATCACTTATACACTATTCTTACAGGTATAACCTAATGCAATAGTGAAGTCAATTAAATTATCATAGCTTAATTTTATAACTTATTATAATAATGCTATCCTTGTGAATTCACTCAGTGTACAAGCAAAAATATCTGCCTCCTCTGCTACTAGATTAAGAGTGTTGAAGCGCGCACGTCAGGGGCGCCTGATTTAGTAGACGAGTGCGGCCGCGAAGGTACAAGCAGTTTAGGCCGACGTCGCCGTCCCACATATCCGTCCGGCACATTCAGACACACTGATTCCAGTATGTTGGCGTTATATGTTTTGCCTCTAATTAATTTAAACAAATATAGAGCCAGTGCAAACTCACGCCTCACTCTGAGCTCGTTGTATCCAACCATGCCTAATACAAACAAGGTTGGATACATAAGCGGGTAAAAAGGATATACTCCATAGAGCCTTAAATATAAAAACCGAACAAATTTATTTTGTATTCTCTCCAACATAAGACTATATTTAGTCTCACGTGGAGCCCATATGACTGCATTACATTCTAGTTGGCTTCGCACCAAAGTGTTATACAAAGCGACAATAGCTGCAATATTTGTAAAACCACGAACAGTACGCAAAAGAAATCCTAAATTTCTGTAGGCCTTTTTACAGCACTTGATTACATGATCACGAAACGTTAGCCCTGCGCTAAGACTAACTCCTGATAGTATGTGATAAACTCCTGATAATACTCCTGAGATAAATGTTATTCCTAGAATAAAGACCCCAGTTACTCTCAGCTAACAAATTTACATTTCACCAACCATGTATCCTTAGAATAACGAAGTAACAGTTATCGGAGAGTAAATATTGGGAGTAATTTTATCTGTAGAATTGTTATACTTGGATAATGACGACTTGGTGAAATTGGGCCTAAATAGTATAAAGCAAAGTGGCTTTTCTCTGTCCCCATATCCTATGTATGTATGCTTAAATCTTTAAAACTACGCAACGGATTTTGATGCGGTTCTTTTCATTAGATCGAGTGATTGAAGAGAAAGGTTTAAATGTATAACAACATCCATTAAATAGTGAAGAAATACTATTATTTTTGAGGTTTCTAATGTGATTTCGTAAATAATTACATTTTTTCCGCTTATATTGCAAACGATTATATACAATGGTCACAGTTTTTTCTGTCGTGTATTTAGAGTCAGCATTCCATCCGTGCTAAGCCGGGGCGGGTCGCTAGTACAATAATAGTGAAATTAAATTGCACATTGCAATCGTATTGACTGCGTTTAAACTGTAAATTTGCAGTTGGAATGCTTTCCCAATGCCAAAACGAATTTACTAATAGACGGAAGCTATAAAATGACTGAACATTTCGCTGTGTTGCTTAAAAATCGCAGTAAAAAGTTGTGTCGAAGAGTATCGTCATGTCAACTTTCCCCTTGGTCTGCGGTCTACGCCAAGTGTCAGGTTTAACCAAGACTTCCTGCGTGATCAGCTGGTTTTCCATACATACCTAAGAGCATCAATAGTTTCACATAAATAGTATTTATTTCGAAATCAAAATTTCTTATTTCTTTCAATTAGGATTTCATTCTTCAAATAGGATTTTACAATTACTTTTACACGTTAAAGATGTAACGCCATTGGTTGACAAATCTACGGCGGGAGACCTTGTACTGGAAAGAACAATTTAGGCAGCACAATTTGGGCAATTTTCTTTTCTCCTTGTATTCTCCTTTTCGCAGAGACGTCAATTAGAAGCTGGCAGATAAATAGTCTGAACCCTTTTCTTTACAAGTAGAAACAAGTTCACATTATATTTGGCAAAGTCAAAATATTTGGCAGCGTAACTATTGAGTCATTAAATTAAACCATACTATCATATATAATGTATATTTTGTATGTATATTTGAGAAGAATATATATGACTGCGATGTTGATATGATTATTCGTCATTTGTTAAAAATATGAACAATTATAAAGAAAATAATTAATGAATAATTATATTGAGACATTAACAAAAACACGAGCCTTTTTTTTATTTCCGCTGAGGAAAATGCATTAAATTGCATACCCCGGCTGCGGACAGCCGGCGGTTATGTGGGGCTTTCCTCCTCAGAAGGGGGAGGCCTACCCACTAAAAACCTCAGCGATGGCCTTCCTCAGGCATATAGGGAGTACCTAGGAACGATAACGACTTCCGGGAACAAAAGGGGCACGAGCCTACCTTAATTAAGATGAGGCGATTGAGTCTTTGTCAACTAACATGGCCTGGATTGATTGACTATAAACACCTTCGAATTTCTTCCGAGGTTTATGCATATTTTCCTTCACCGTAGGTGCGTCAGATAAATGTACATATGAAATTCATAAAACGAAAGACATATTGGTACATGGCAGGATCGATCCCGAACTCCGAATCAGTCAATTCATAAACCAGTGCCGATACAGCGCGACGACGCTCATCTATACAGTCTCTCTTATTTATTTCTGTCGAAAAATAGCAGTGTTCACATTGCTGTCTTCCGTTGTAAAAGGTGAGCAGTGACATTACTGGGTACACTGTGACTTTATCTTTTTTTTCCCACGGGGGATGGTAGTGAATCCTCAAACGGCGCGCTACTTTTGTAGTCATTTGGACGACCTTGCACCGGATACCACCCGCGCCCGGTCTACGGTGGGTGGTTATGTTGGACTCTAGCAGAAGGCTAGCCTACCAACTAAACACTACCTTTTTTTTTTTTTTTTGGTCCGCTGAGGAAAATGCATTGAATTGCATACCCCGGCTGCGGAGAGCCGGTGGTTATGTGGGGCTCTCCTCCCCAGAAGGGGGAGGCCTACCCACTAAAAACCTCAGCGATGGCCATCCTCAGGCGTTGTAGGGGGCCCTCAGGATCGAGTGTCGCATCTGAGGACCGCCGGCCTTTGCACCCCTGGGTGCGTTAGGGGAGCCCTTCTCGGGGAGGAGTGATCTTGCCGCCTCCTCCCCTCCCCCTTTGGAGTATCGATGGGCGGTGCAGACACTTACGAGAATGTTGAAATAAATCTTACGAGTATGTTGCATGTATACTGTGAGTTATTGTGGGTGTTGCAGATTTGCTGTGAATCTGATTGGAACCATATTTGTATAGGCGACTTACCATGAGGTGGATAGTCTACTTATTTGTCATGGGGATAGAATAAACATGTAGTAGAAATGTCTTTCTATTAAATAGCGAATAGATTTTTCATTTTATGCTCATGTGAGTAATGCGAAGCCACATGTTCTGATTACGGTGTAGAGTTTGTGAAGATAGAAGAGCGTGTAGAGTTCTTTTAATAGTGTCTTGGTCTCTACATGAGATCTGATTTGTTTTATTATTTTTTTTTATTATTATAATATTATGTATAAATTTGAGGTAGAGAACCTTATAATAAATTGATCATATTTAGTGAAGAGAAAAACACAATATTTGCTCGTATATTTGCAACAATTTATATGGATTTTTTTTGGTGTGATACATTTTTTTTTAAATCAATTAGTTAATACTATTTTGATTTTGCTATGAATTAACATTAATATCATAACGTAAACTGACGTCTGTCAGTACCACTAACCGTAATAAAAGTATGTCAATATGATGTAAGTGGAAACTGCATGCTACTTGCTTATAATTCAAGCTGGCCACCATTATATAACTAACGAAGAAACGAAGTATAGGAAGCATACCAACGCTGCGCAAGGAGGTCACTCTGTAGAGTATGAATTATTTATTCCGGTATCAATTGTAGTGTCCTTGTGGGAATTGGTTCAAGGACATTATTGTTTATAGGTGTTATTTTTATGTCAAACTATTGTAATAATATAATAAATGATTCTTTATTTCAATATTCCAATATTTTGTAGGTATATTACATTTTAGTAAACTAAAAGTTAAATATAGATTTAAATAACTTATGGAGCAGACTCCATCGGATTCGTTGTTATATCGTAGTTCAGAAACTCCGATAAAACAACGAATCCGATTTTCATATAATTTAATATGGAGATAGTCTGAGACCCGGGGAAGAACTAAAGATATTTTTTACTGTGGGCAAATATACTGGGAAGCCTAGTGTGGAAATATAGTACTTAGAATAAACATTATAGATATAACTTAAAAAAAAACTGAAACTTTACACTAATGCGTCTGTTTAAGCTGTCTATTTTAATTTTCATGCGAATGAATTATACTTTTGATTTTTAAATATATCGATTGCATTCAGCGGTTTCATCCAATCATGTGTCTAATAACAACGGCTATTAATAGAACACACACATTTCATATCAAAACAGAATAAGAATAAACGTCAAAATTGTGTACTTATGTCTTCATCACTGTCATTTGTTTTGGCATTAACATTGACACATTTATTTTGTCGCAATAAGTGATAACTATATGTAATAACATATATAATAATAATTATAGAAATTATTTGTTACGATTAACAACGGTTTTCACTATTTTAATTTTGGAACGAAACAGTGCAATATGCATGTTATGTTGGCATTATCTGTAGTGAAAGACACAAGACTTCAGAAAAAAGACATCTTACAATTTAAAAATCAACAGTGATTTAAGTCGATTGTATTTTAAACGAATTGTTAATAACCGCATGTTTGTTTAACATAATATGTGTCAAATGATAAATAATAATCAAAGTGAATCCATTAATGTGTATAGCGGTTACCATCTTAATAAGATGAACAACTGTAAGAAATAAAAGTACTGTGAAGAGTTCGTTATTTAGCGAAGATATTGATCGTATATTATATTGTACTTATATAGGTATACAACAACTTACTTTTGAATGCAAATTTCTTATGTCAAACCCTTATTGTGTAACTTAACGTTAATTACGAGTGCTTCAATATGATAGTAAGTATTGCGTCCATTACTGCTACATACACAGTTTATTCATATGAGTTATCGCAATCTTTTTAGACGCCGCAATGGAATCATATGTTGTAATAGGTCATCAAATTCATATATCTATTGACACGGCGATGAATGGCTTAATATAAAAAGA
Organism: Scirpophaga incertulas; assembly: GCA_036419045.1. Taxonomy (NCBI): domain Eukaryota; kingdom Metazoa; phylum Arthropoda; class Insecta; order Lepidoptera; family Crambidae; genus Scirpophaga; species Scirpophaga incertulas. The sequence goes on along the minus strand of CM071636.1, from coordinate 21,019,441 downwards.
CAATACTTATTATTACACAATATGTCTAACGCAGAATTGGATAACGGCAGCATAACATGACCTTTGCATTCGGAGTTCCGGTCAAAACAGCTGTTTTGTGCTCGCGAACCGGTTGTTTCCACACAAAAGCCTATTTTTCATATGTTGGTCAGTATAGAAGCGTTCGACTTTCTCTATGACATAATCTGAGAAGGATGCCAAGATATCGCTTATTATGCTGGACTCGTGTGCAAACATTGCTCTGTTGTCAGTCGCCGTCTGTAGTTAATGAGTTGCGTAGTCTGTGCCATGCATTGTTGTTATCGTTATTGGCTGTTTGTTTAACCCAGTCTGGCTAGCTGACGCACTATATGCTCTTTTCCCGAACTGTACCAGATGGAGGGTTTTGTTCTTCTGAGAGTGCATGCATGCATGTATCTGGGAAAAGGGAATCTCTGAAGGACTTATTTAAATAAATTAATAATACTCATAATGTATGAAGATCTCGACACTGGTCTAGGAATCGGATGATTTAGGAGCCCTAGATCGATCCTGCCCGTGTGATTCGTAAATACTATTACCTAATGCTGTTCTATGGTGAAAGAAATAATCGTAAGGCAACCTGCATATTCTGCATATGTAGATAACCAATCTGCAATCACCCAAACAAAGTTGGGATGGGTCGTGCCCTCGGTGGGGATGTGATGATGATGATTGTTTGCCATATTCTGCAGCTTGAAAGGCTCAATTGATTATAGCTAGATGTAATTAGATTCTGCAGCCTAAACGGCTCGTTTGATTTTAGCTAGCTGTAATTGGATTCTACAGCCTGAACGGCTTGATTGATTTAGCTAGGTGTAATGAGATTCTACAGCCTGAACGGCTCGATTGATTTTCGCTAGCTGTAATTATATTCTACAGCTTGAACGGCTCGATTGATTTTAGCTAAGTGTAATTAGATTCTGCAGCCTGAACGGTTTGATTGATTTTAGCTTGGTGTAACTAGATTTGGCAGCCTAGACAGCTCGATCGACTTTACCTAGGTGTAATTAGATTCATATTTTCTGTGAAAGTAACAGGGGGTATATTAAAAAACAAATAAAATGTCGAGTTTTAGTCGTCAAAGGTGCGCTCCCCAGTTTGAACAGCTACGAGTATATGGGTTTTAGCTTGTGAAGTGTCGTTAAATTTGTATTCACTCTGAGAATAACAGTGAGCAATAAATTAACAAAATAAAAAGAGTGCATATATAGTCTAGAAATGTAGGTTTAGTGAATTGAGAGCACATACCTATATTGCATTGCAAAATATACCAATCTACTGACTAGACGGCTGAGTTTCTAGAATGGGTCCAGATTGTTACGACTTTGTTGTTTTAAGGTTTGTCCAAAATACACAATATCATATGTATTTTTTAGTTCTTAAATTACTTTTTCTATTTAATGCTGCATTGAAATATCATGCATTATAATAATGATAGAGCTTCAGGGCGCTAATATCCTTTTTTAGTACAACACTTCCGTGACTCAATATGGACTACTACACGCATGCACACCCAACACATACACACGGACATACTCGAGAATGGCACATTCTAACATTCCTATTCAAAATCTTTAAAATCTCTACATTTTCCGTTTGCGCTACCTACCGCCATCACCTTTTCCGAAACGTACATGTGTGACCAAAACACTACTGTGATAACGGTACGTCTATGGAACAGATTGTCGTATTTTTTAGCTATTTGATTTATATTAAGTTTTTAATTTTTTTTTTTAAACCTTGCTCCACACTATTTTGTTTATTCTGTACCGTGAGTGCATTAATGAATATAAAAATCTCACATACACAAGCAAGCATATGTATGTATAGTATAAGTATGTATTTCGTATAGTTTATCTAGATCTCTTAGGCTTCTTCACGTTCTTTCTGTGACTATGTTTTCTCCTTTCCCTTGTTCATTATTGAAATTAGACATTTGAAATGATATTTGATATAAAAGAAAAACGAATAATATACGTACAATTTTTATGAAATTAGTTTTTTGAATTTTGATGTTGGTCTATTAGCATTTTAATTCTTCTCACTTCTCTAAAAAGTTATAGCCATTTTGTCATTACAATTGAATAAAAACATACAAATAAAATATTTTTATTCCTTTTGTTTTTATTGATAAAATAAAAAAATCAAAAGGGCAAGGTCATACAGTAAACTCTGGTCATATGCTGTTCGAATTTACCGGAATAGCACGTGTGAAAACTGTTCACGTAATAAGAAACCTTAGGAGAAATTTTGAAGGACTATTGTCAGAGGGCACTCATTCAGAACAATGGAAACGAAAGTGGAATACAATGAGATGTGCGAATTGTCTCGTTCGCACCCGGTGATGTCATTAACTGACGAGTTCTTATTTTTACTGGTACGTAGAATGATACTTATCATTGGAATATATTTAAAACAGTAACATACCTATGAAACTGATATTTTGTAGGGAGATAAAGAGGCGATGAAGAGATTGTTAGAAATATGCTATGTTAATACTAAATTACATATCATATGTAACTTACTGCTCCCTTTTTTGTTCCCCTGAGGAAAATGCATTAAATTGCATACAACGGCTGTGGCGAGCCGGTGTTTATGTGGGGCTCTCCTCCCCAGAAGGGGGAGGCCTACCCACTAAAAACCCCATGGATGCCCTGCCTCAGGCATGTAGGGAGCCCCCGGGAACGCCAAGCGACTTCCGGGAACGCGCTCCCCGCTCCCTAGTATATAGTAGTTAGTATGTTGCAACGTGGCGGCTGGACTGAGGCGAAAATAACAGACCGACCTGTACACGCGACCCGCGCCTTTATATTTTTATTTCTATTTATAGTGAGTGCGTCTAAATTGTTTCAGTGAGAATATTGAAGAGAAGAGAAGAACTGAGTGTGTAATCCCTATGGTCGATTTAGAGTTCTCAGAAGACATAGTGAAAACGCGGTAACAAATTGATTTGACATTTAACAAACAACGATAAACAACGATTTCCTAACATAATAATGTTATAACGGCGATGTAGTACTAATGCCGACGGCGTCTCAATCGCTGCTGCAGACTCACCTTTCTACACTTTTAGCACTTCAACTACTACGTACCAATGTTGCTCCCTTCGCACCAATATTGTGTGATATTAAACTATATATATATATATATATATATATATATATATATATATACTAGCGGACCCGATAGACTTCGTCCTGTCAAAAAGATTTGTACAGTGGCAGTTTTCTGTTCCTAATTATTTTATAGATAATGTCGCATAGCCAAACAAATCGCAAAAAAAGTCTAAACGACCTATTACATTTTGTGGCTATTCAATTTTGGAACGTGACGTTAAATCCTCCAACGATGTATTCTGTGCTCCAACGCACGCACGCACACTGTTTTGATAGATATGATTGAATTTCAACTATATGTAGCGTTAATAAAGCGCAAAATGACTCTTTGATGTTAGGAACACACCTTCATTGCTTAGACAATAGTGAGTGCTTGCAATATGAACTTTATACAATAACAATAAAGCTCAATTCGACTGTACGTTTTAGTTAGAAAACGTTTGCATGGGAAAATAAAAGGGCTGTGTTTAGGGTATTTCCGATAATTATTCGAATTTTCCTCATTGTAAAAACCCTCCTTGAACTTCAACGAACATCAACAAAAAAGAATTGGCGAAATTGGTCCAGGCGTTGTTGAGTTATGAGCTTACCAACACATTTTGCGATTCATTTTTATATATAAGATAAATAAATATATATATATATATAGTCCAGCTCCATCTATGTTTGTGACTGCACCCACGACACAAGATAAAAATCAACATAAAAAAATATAATTAAAATATAAAAATATGTAATTACAATACCTGTAAACTATATTAATAACACCAAAGCAAAAATATTTATTGAAAATAATAATAAAATAAAATTCAAATCGAGTGATGAAATTTGAAGAGAGATCTATTTTATGGAGATACAGGCGCAGTGTTTCCTTAACGCGCATAGTCTGACAGACCACATTGTTAAATTACATTAATTTAATATTTTCAGTCACCCATCACAGGCCTGACCACAGCTAACGTTGCTCAACTTTTTCTAAATATATTCTTGTAAATGAGCACAGTCATATCACAGCAATTATATGTCCAATTTACATAATGTTTCAAAGCGATGCTTATAGCGACTCGTTTGGAAGACTTCTTCCGGTACCGTTCGTGAGGAACGTTCACTGGGGCTCCACACGTAACATAGTTTTATCATTGTTGCGTCACATATGTTGTGGTATGATAAACGAAGCGTTCGTGTCATACTTTTCATAATAAATTGTTGATAAACACAGTATGAAAAATTTTATAAACAACTTAACAAAACCTCGAACTAAAAACAAAAAAATATATCCAAAGACCATAACTTGCAAACGAAATGACGGAGTTATCTCATTTTTGGTGAGTGTTCTTTTTTTTTTGACTGACTGATGCTGATGCCTCAGATGGCTATGTTCAGCCTTTGCAATGAGTGTATTTGTGGAAGGCGCACGAACAGAAGGTTCGACGCCTAGCTTGATTTGAGCGCGCCGTCTACTGGCTCGAACGCTCAAGGTCGCCGGTACGTGACGGTACCGGGTATACGTTTGACGGATGTGTGGCCCAGGTCTTCGCGCTCGCCGACGAGCGCGGTGAGTGAGCGAAAGACGTGGATTTGTGGTGTGAGGGACGACGCGGTTGGTGGCCGGCGGAAGGGATTCGTTTGCGCTCGGATAAGAGTGGTGAAAGTGTAACTTAAAATCCAAGGTAAAGATATCAATGCAGCTTCGAAATGGTCAACATTAACATCCACACATAATGCCGCCGAACTGCAGCACGAACTACTGACTGCAACGTGTTCTGTTGTACATTTCTAAATGAATGTACTTCGATCATATATTTCTGTAGATACACAGTTACCGTCTAAAAAGTGGCACCGGCGAAACAAGGCACAAACAGTAAATGTGCCTTGTTTCGCTCTCATTCATTCGGTGGCCGCGCGCGATTGATAACGTCAGCGATGCCGAAATGCGTAGTTTATACTTGTAAAAATGACACACGTAAAGTGCAAAAGAAGGATGGAATGTCATACTTCCAATAACTATATCTTTATCTTAATTTATTGGCGCATTTTTATGAGTAAAACACTTTTATTCATATTATGTATTACTAAAATATCAATTTAAAACGCTTGCGTACCATGCCACGATGCGTAACGCATCGCATCTATCTCTTTCTGTCTCGAGTGGCTCACTCATAGGAAAAAATAGCACAGAGCTAATGTTTCAGAAAAAGGTCAGTGGAATGATGGAGTCGCCTATACCATTTTTTGTGATTTTCTTTCTTTTTTTTTAGTTTTCCGCTTTCTTTGTTTGTAAGGCTCGGCAAAATAAAGGTTGAGAAACGCTGTCTTGATAAAGTCTGTACTTTCCTTGGCACCTAATTCTACATACTTCTTGGTTTATGTTTAAAATTTAAAAAGATTCCGTACTGTTAAGATAAGTGTAAAAAAAAAAACTAAGCATCTCCACTGCTGTCTATGTTCAAGTAGGATGCGATAAGACGCGAGCACATATTCGGAGTCAAATGGAACGGAGCATTATTATATGAAATGAATTTGTGCTTAATTGCAACGGACTAAGGGCTTATTATCCAATATATATGTTTTCAAATATGTGTTGTTCATTTCTGATTTCACGGCATCATTATATCATCGAAACCAGAAGATAATATGTAACGACCTTAACAAGGATTTATTTTCATACTTCATTACGTTACTTAAGATTTAAATTGGCTTAAATTATATGACACTTTAGAACTTTTTTCAAAATTGGTACATCTATTCTTCTATGTATAGACGCGGAGTCGATATTTTGTTTGATTTTCTATGGAATTGTGTATCTACGGAAATATATGATCGAAGTGAATGTACGATGGATTTTCCAAGTTCATCCAATATGTGTGGCTTTTGTTGATACAACGTCCTTTAGTGTGTCCCACAGGTAAAAATTCATAATAGTTAAATCGGGGGAACGTGGTAGAATACAGAGGTTGGCTTCAAATTTGTCACGAATGCGACGAACTGTTCAACATGTCGGTGTTTCTGTTCACCACTGCCGTTAAACTTTATAAATATACTAGCGACCTGCCCCGGCTTCGCACGGGATTAAAAACCTCTAAATTTATCAGTGTTTCTCTACTATATTATGCATGTGTTATACATATAAACGTTCCTTAAGAATCACTCTATCTACTAAAAAAAACCGCATCAAAATCCGTTGCGTAGACTTTGTTTTATACTACCTATGTAGTGATTTGTACATAAAATTAAATTTAAAAACTAATTTCCTATCATCGAAAGTAAGCCCTGCGTCCAGCCATGCTTACTTGAGTATCTAGGTGCAATTAACAAGAATTTTGGAGGTCGGAGGGGGGGAGGTGGCGAGAGCACTCCTCTCCCCAAAAAGGGCTCCAAAAAAAAGGTGCAATTAACAACAAAATACTGACTAACTGGCGACTGTCATCTGACAAAACAAAACAACGCAATACAACTCATGTATGACAATTGTTAGAACTATAAACTATTACCTTTTTTTTTTGTTCCGCTGTGGAAAATGCATTGAATTGCATACCCCGTCTGCGGAGAGCCGGTGGTTATGTGGAGCTCTCCTCCCCAGAAGGGAGAGGCCTACCCACTGAAAACCTCAGCGATGGCCGTCCTCAGGCGTTGTAGGGGGCCCTCAGGATCGAGTGTCGCATCTGAGGACCCCCGACCTTCGCTCTCCTGGGTGTGCTAGGGGATTACCTACGCTATCAAACAACTATCTTTTACCTACCAAAAAAATGAGACAAGTCTGTCAATTAGTTTGCAAGTTATGGACTTTTAAACAGTAGTCTAGGAGGTAGACTCTGTACCAGGGTCGTCTGCATGGGTACCTCCGTCTTACCTATTTCCGCCGCCAAACAGCAGGGTTCGCTTTGCTGTGTTCCGGCGTGAAGGGTAAGATAGGCAGTGAAATTACTGGGTACTGTGACTTTACATCTTATGTCACAAGTTGGCAACGTACACTGTAGTTCTTATGAGGTTTGCAGATTTGCTGCGAATCTCGTGGGAACCACATGTACTATAGACGACTGTTACCACTTACCATCAGGTGGGCAGCCTGCTTGTTTGTCAACTTTAGCAATAAAAAAAAAAAGTTATATTTTTTTGGACCTGATGCACACATTATACAAAATCGACATTATACATTATACAAAAGATGAACTAGGAGAATCCATCGTACGTTCATCTGAAAATATACAATTGAACACGTTGCAGTTCGTGCTGCAGTTCTGCGGCATCGTTTGTGTGCGAATGTTAATGGTGACCATTTCGAACCTACATTGATATCTTCAAGTTGTACTGTAAGCTACACTTTCACCAAAAATGATACAACTCCGTCAATTAATTTACAAGTTATGGACAATTCAACAGTGGATAAATTTTTTGGACCTCTTTGTATATGAAGACATTACACAAATTAAATTGTGAAAAAATAACTTTTTTTTTACGTATCAAAACTAATAATTTATTTAACACAACGCAATGTAAAGCATTTAATGTCGGTACTGCATTTAGAAACAAATTGCGTGCTTGTATTTGTGTCTTGTGCACAGACTACTACGCACTGATTACATTTTGATAGTATCTTTAATACCAGGATGATGTAAATCTGTTATTATCAAATGAAACTGACCCATGGTGCAGTTATATTATTGTGTTATGATAATTGTCATACAGAATCTTTATAAATCAGCGTTACTATTATGCGCAAGATTAGTATTCAAGTAACTAATATGGCGTATATTTTTATTATATATTTAAATGGAAATATGCTCTTTTTTGAAGGTTTCGATATCGCATCGGTTCTGAAATACTGCAGGCGACAATTGGGTAGACGACAATTTTTTAAATTTTATCCATAATAAGAGTACTCTTTTAAGTGAGAAATATTGTAGAACCAACAGTACACCTGCGCCTATTACTTTTGAAGATACATCGCCATGTTTGCGGCGCTGTCGCGGGTCGCTCAAAAACGCTCCATACTAAAAGCACTGCAATCGTGACGTCATAACTCAGTAAACTCGCCTAATTTGTATGAGCGTACAAACAAATTTTAAAATAACTTTGTTATTTGTACGTTTATAGGTATACTTTCTATATAAAAAAATGTTACATTTAATGTGATAATGTTAGAAATGTGTTCGTTTCATTAGAATTACGTAAATAATAATTGGTAATTTTTTAGAAATCTTAAAACAATATAAATGAAAAATTAAACTGAAATTTCTATATTGACATACATTCTTATTATTAGAGATAAATATGCTCAAATCAGATAATTATAGTATAAGAATGGTCATAATCAGTTGTGGTCGTCTACCCTATTCATTCCACAGTTTATTAGTGCGTGTCAGAAAATTCCTAGAAAAACTATGTATGTATTATTCTGATATACATACATACTATATTATTGTAAAGTTTCATTAAAATCCATTCAGTAGTTTTTACGTGAAAGAGTTACAAACATCCATCCATACAAACTTTCGCTTTTTTAATATTAGTATGAAGTTGCAACGTTATTGATATAGATTTATTTTTTTGTAATAGTAATAGCTGTAAAAAGTTGCAACAAAATGGTTAATCTGTGTTTTAGTTTTACGTGTCATTAGTCAGTCATCTAGACAGTATATTGACTTGTATGCCGCTTTTTTTTTTCATAGTATAGGGCAGCTAACGAGCATACGGATCACCTGATGGTAAGCGATAACCGTTGCCCTTGGACACCCGCAACACCAAAGGAGTCACAGATGCGTTGCCGGCCTTTTTATTGTACAACTGAAATTTAATTATTACTATTATTCAGTAGCTCGCGACTCTACTTGGCTATTTTGTCTATAGATTTAGTTAAATATTTCGAATAATAGTAACTAAACTCAATTCTTAATCAAAATAGATCTTTAAAGGCACTTAATGATGTATATAAAAAACATTAACGATCTAAAAAGCTTACGAGCTACATAACCTTGTATTCGGATGGGAATGTTGTATTGATTAAAATCGTATATCGGTTTTCCTAGTGTAAATGTAAGGTTGTGGTCACTAGACGTGGTACAATCGCCATTATTACGAACGACATAAGAGCTGTCTCAAGGGCAACATGTAAAGTCAGATACGTTATTGTGTGTACTATTAATGATGACAGTTTAATAAAGTTTCCGTAGGAATTTTAAAATAAGTGTGAAGAATCTATAAAGCTCCTTGGATAGACCTTCATGAGTTTGGAAGGAGAGGCACTGTAAAATCAAAAGTGTAGCCTAATAAACAACACCGTATATGTCAAGAATTTCTGATTTTTCCTTTTACATATCATATGTCAATTTAATTGGAATATTTGCGGACTAATTAAAAAATAATATATTAATAATAATTTTTGTTTATTTCAATTGCGCGATGTTGTTAACTAAGCGACGAAATATCGTATCGGGGCGGTGAAAGCGACGCGGGCGCGATGTTGCACAACGATTCCTTGCACGCTACACATTGCCGTTTTCATTGTTTACATGGACGAGCAATTTTAGGAACATTTATAAAGCACTACTGCTGGCCCGTGGCTTCACTTATCCATTGACCATAATCTGATATTATACAACCTTTTTTGTTTTGTTCCCCTGAGGAAAATGCGTTAAGTTGCATACCCCGGCTGTGGCGAGCCGGCGGTTATGTGGGGCTCTCCTCCCCAGAAGGGGGAGGCTGACCCACTAAAAACCTCAGGCATGTAGGGAGCCCCCGGGAACGCCAAGCGACATCTGGGAACCCCCAGCCTCCGCTTCCCTGCCGATACAGGGGAGCCCTCCTCGGGGGAGGCTACAATACCTCCCCCGATCTCCACCACCGACGACGCCCTCCGGCCACGGAAGGGGCGTGGTCCCACCCGGGTCGCCGTATCCGCGTAACCCGCGGCGGCGTCGCAGCTGTGACCGAACCCGGTGCCGCCTCCTTAGAGCGGGATCGTCCATCTCCCGACCCCGCTCGGCGGCCTCCTTCTGAAGCATCACTGCTTCACAGGAGGGATATTATAAAACCTATTCAATAAATGAACTCTATTATATTAATTCAGAGTCAGTCACCATACAACGCCATCTCTAGTCCATTGCGCGCAACTATTGCAGAAAGAATCCTGTCTTAGAATCCTGAGCGTATTCTTCTAACTAAATTGTAATTTGTTTATGAAATTAATTTGAATATTCATAATAAACGGCTTTATTGCCCATCCGGATCATGAACGTTCGGTCCATTTGCTTCGGATTTACGAAAGCAATGATCAGGAATCCTAGTTGTTTTATATCGATTTAATCGTGTTTATGAATATGATTTTAGATGAGACACGTCTACTGTTGAACAGGCATATATTCTAAGTATTTCTACAACAGATGGTTTTTATACCGCTTTAAATAATTATAGCTTAAAAATGTAAATACAGATTGTCAAAATAGAGTAGAAATAAATAGGGGCACCACTGTTGTTTAATGTAGCAACTCTAAAAATAGTAGACATCGCTCATAAACATGAAAGATCACCTCTCTGGTAGAGCTTCTGATTGTTTTATTCATATTAATATATTCTGTCGCATTTTAAACAAATATATCGTTGTAATCAAAAATTACGAATAAAAAATAAAATTAAATTACTTTGTTTACATAAATTACTACCGTTTTAGGAATGTTGCCATCATACAAAAAAGTTAGTTCCGTTTCTACACTTTTTTGACAAGCTGTAAACGTAAAATATTGTCTATGGTTTCAAATTTACAATGGGGGATTTGCCAAGTGACACATTAACGAGGTGTTCAAGCTTATTTATATATGATGTGTAAATTTATTTAACTGTAATGTCATTAATAACAATATTTATGGCCATATATGAGCTTAGTTTGGGCTAGGCTAATTGGTGTAAGTGTAACAAATATTTATTTATTTATTTATACTATGGGGCTGGGCCATAATATACTGGCTCCAGAAATACTAGTTTTAAGTAGTTCACTTGTCAGGACAAACTAACAAATTGTATACTTGCATAATTGAAATAAAGGTTTTCTATTCTTTTTTTTAAATGAAGCCACACAAAGAAGAAAACTTGAACAATGGAACATATATTAAAATTAGGTGTTTCGAACTCTGAACTGATAGTGATGTAAATGTAATTACGTACAAGACTTCTTATGTAGAAAGCTCTTATAAAAAAGGCTTGTTTTTTTATTGTAACAATAAAACATGTATTAAGAAAATTGATCGAATAAAAAAGTATGCGAGCAGCAGAGATCGCGTAATGTATTCCACCTTATGTTCATTTCCTACTAGGAAGAATTCATAGCCTCCTTACGTAAACATACGATCCACCAGTGTGCGACTCTATTGGAACATTAGTGGTCGTGAAAATGGCTGTAAGCCGTCAGCGAAAAAAATATAAAACTTTAATCAATAATTAATCAGTTATCAAATGTGGCGCGACGCAAACAAAAACATTGAACGTTTTCGCGATAGTTAAAGTGGTGTAACGTTTCCGTACGCACTCTGTTATTTTGCGGTTTGGTTTTTAGTCTGTGTTCTGATTGGCGCCAAAACGAATACGTTGACGTGGTTCAAAATCGTGCGAAATTTGATTTTGTTTCTATAATTTTAAGTGATTTACTGATCAAACTTTGTCTAATTGTAGTAAACTTTAATGTGATGTGATTTACTCTATGATTGATTGATTTAATTAAGAATATATTTCATTAACCTATGATTTACAGTTTCAAGTGTCAAAAACATAACGAAAAACTGTAGCAAAAAAGTGCTTATATATAAACTGTTTCATTCATTTATTTGTTATAAAAATGTAGAACGCAGATGTAGACGTAGATTTTGATCTTAATGCATAATATTGATTTAATTAATTACGCAACAACAAAACAGTATTATAATTATTATAAATCAATAACTATTCTACTATCAATTATTTAACTTGAAATAAGATAGAAATAGTATTATTTATATATTTATTGTTCAAGATTATAAAGACTATTAGTATTAGTAGAGCGTAAAAACTAGATTATTTACGGTTATATAATCTGCATTATGCACGACTAATAATTTATAAGTAAGCAAACCAACATGAGGTTGAAATCGTTATTATTATTTATAATAATTTTACTAATAATATACGGCGTCGACAGTAAAAAGCATAAAAATAAACGCAGCAAATTTAAAAAGGCACAGAGGATGTTGGAGAATTATGTTTACGAAGGTACGAGTAGAGTTACGTTTTTAGACTTTTCTTAACTTACAAACGTATTAGTAGTTTGGTGAAATCTAAAAGAACATGATAATTCTCTTTTTGAGCGGAATGTGGTATTTAATGTTTTGATATTTTTAATCAGAATCATATGACTACTACATTATGACTGAAATAAAATGTTAAGTGAATAATATATAGAATTAGCAATTAATAAAAAAAATTAAAGGCTAGTCTGTTAACAAAAAAATATTACTTTGTATTTCTTTCAGCAGCGACCAATTCAAGATTTTTTTACTAGTAATGCAAAAGGAACGTTGGTCACTGTTACTGTGGATTCGACTTTGAAGTTTTGTTTGTGTGTGTATTCTGTACAGCTGAACACATATTATCAGAAAATTTATAAAAATAATAAAAGCTTAAAATTAAAGTAGTAGATAGAATATATTTTGATTGTGAATTGGTTAATACTATTGTTTTCTATTGTTGTAATAATACATAAGGCAAAGGGAACTATTTCCACACAGCTATTCGTGGTATAAATGTGATTATTATTTTTTCACTTCAGTAGCTCAAACATGAAGGTTTTGCTGCTTAAAATCAGTGAGTAAAATCGATTTTTACTCACTAGTGAGACAAAGCTAACCACAGATTATAGTAACCTATGTATAGTAACTAATGGGATAACCATACAGACTATGTTGTTTCGCCCTAAGATAATATGCCCATGGACATTGGATCTGCCTGACACTTCTCGTTGTTCCGTGTCACGCATAGGTACCACTTTAAACTAATGTAAAATAAATTGGCAAGAAATCAGAAAAATAATTGTTAAAAAAATGTCTCTTCGGAACGGAACATAATAAGTACTTATTAAAATCTCAAGAATGATGCGCGGAACGGAACTATTGACAGAAGTTCCTTTCCACGCATCATACATTCTTGAGATTTTAATATTTTTTTTTATTTAATTCGCTTAATTTACTAACAGGGAATAATAATAACATAATTTACTTACTTATTATTTTTGAAGACATATTTAAACAATTATTTTTCTGTTCTTTTGACAATTTATTTTACATTTGTTTAAAGTGGTATGCGTAACACGGAAAAACGAGAAGTGTCAGGCATAATTATCACCTTAGAGCAAAACAAAAAACAAATCAAAATTTGGAATTCGAACTCGAAGGAAAACAAAAGACGATCGGCGAGAAAAAAATGTTCTCGCTGCTGAAGTGAAAAGTTATGTGTGTCACACGAGAGCAAAGTTGTTTGCATCTCGTGCCTTTGAATCCCTCGACACGCTCAGGATTCTACTCTAGAATCTCTCGCTTCGCTCGTGATTCAAACAGAATCCTTCGCTTGCTCAGGACTCAAATCAGCACGCGCAGCAAACATCAACTTTGCTCACTTGTTGCACAAATAACTATAGTCTTGGACAGAAATTAAAGGAAATATATTTAATTATTCGTCTGTAATTGATATTACGTAGCTTGGTATTGAATTCAATATCATCTTAATTTCAATATCATTTCAATATTATCATTTCAAATCATACAAAAATTGCTACTACTTTAGATGATACTACTTTATATGCAGGCCTAATAAATCTACACTTTCAATCATATCATTTTTAATACTCTTTGCAAATACGCTGAACATGTACTTCGAAGAAAATTACCTCGTGATATAAAATAAAGGTGTTATTAACATTTTAAATTAGGTACGATTACAATCAAACATCTCTTCTTTATGCCACGTCAATCCGCTTTCATTTGATCTATCATATCAGCAGTGCACCTTGTAGAAGGCTTACCAATACCTCGTTTCATTACACAAGACTTGTTGACAGCCACCTTTTTATTTTGTTCCCCTGAGGAAAATGCATTAAATTGCATACCCCGGTTGTGGCGAATCGGCGGTTATGTGGGGCTCTCTTCTCCAGAAGGGGGAGGCCTACCCACTAAAAACCTCAGGGATGCCCTTCCTCAGGCATGTAGGGAGCCCCCGGGAACGCCAAGTCAAAGTCAAAGTCAAAGTCAAAGTCAAAGTCAAAATATTTATTTCAAGTAGGCAATTAGATATGCTCTTTTGAATAGTCCAAATTTTTTTTTTCCCTACTACCCATTCGGACTTCTTTTAGTTATAGAGAAGAACGGGCGCAAGAAACTCTATAACTTTTACAGAAGCAACGACATTTACAAAAATATATATCGTTACCAAGTCATACAAAAGTCAACTTATAGGTACAAGTATAATTACAAAGGTTCATGGCAATGCCTGGTGGAACTAAGAAACATTAAGTCCAAGCATTCATGTCTTTTATATAATCAGTAACCGTATAATAGGCTTTGCTAATAAGTACACTTTTAACAATGATTTTAAATTTATTTAGGCTTAATTGTACAATATTGCTTGGAACTTTGTTGTAAAAACGCACATAGTTACCTCTGAATGAATTATTAATTTTATGGAGTCTAGTGTGAGGCAAATGTAATTTATTCTTATTTCTAGTATTGAAGCTATGGACATCACTGTTTTTACTAAATAAATGAATGTTTTTATGGGTATATATTAGATTTTCATAAATATATTGAGACACAACTGTCATTATACCAGTGTCTTTAAATTTATCTCTTAAAGAGTCTTGCATTTTTAGATTATAAATTGCTCGAATGGCCCTCTTCTGCAGCACAAATATAGTTTGAATGTCGGCAGCATTTCCCCACAGCAAAATACCATACGACATTACACTATGAAAGTAACTAAAGTACACCAATCTAGCTGTTTCTACGTCAGTTAATTGGCGTATTCTCAAAACTGCAAATGCTGCAGTGCTGAGCCGTTTTGATAGTTTATCAATATGTGGGCCCCACTGAAGTTTGGAATCGAGAGTAATTCCTAAAAATACTGTGGTGTCCACGAGGTCCACATTTCTATCCTTTATAATTACTTCGGTTTTCACCTGTTTTATTTGGCAATACAAATTTGATACATTTAGTTTTACTTTCATTTAGAAGCAAGTTATTAACGTTAAACCAGTGGACTACTTTAGAGATTGCATCGTTCACAGTGTCATTAAATTTTGTCTCCGTTTAATTTTGAATATAAGTGATGTATCATCTGCAAAGAGTACAATTTCGTGTTTATTATTAACATAAAAGGGAAGGTCATTTATATATATTAAAAATAAAAAGGGACCAAGAATTGAGCCCTGTGGGACGCCCATCTTAAGCAAAGATCCCTGAGATCTCGTACCATTAATATCGACTCTCTGAATCCTGTCACTCAAATATGAAATAAGAAGGTTCAGAGAAGAGCCTTTGAAACCATAATAACGTAATTCTTAATCAGAGTTTCATGGAGAACACAATCAAATGCTTTGGATAAGTCGCAAAAGACACCCAAAGCATCGTGTGAATCCTCCCAGGCGTCAAATATCTTATTTAAAAGCTCTACACCTGCATCAGTTGTTGAGCGACCCCTACTAAAAACCGAACTGATTATTATGCAGAAGATTATTAATACGAAAATAGCTTTGCATTTGGTCTAACATTATTTTCTCAAAATTTTACTAAACGTTGGTAGCAACTGAAATAGGTCTAAAGTTTGTGGATCAATGAGCTACCAGACTTAAACAAAGGAGTTATCTTGCTATGTTTCATTAAATCAGAAAAACACCACCTTCAATAGAATCATTAAATATACAAGCTAGAATTGGAGCTATTATTTCAATTACTGATTCTGTGACAACTACGGAGTTTCCCCAAAGGTCCGCGGTTTTCTTTTTATTTAATGTTTTAAAAGTCTTAATTATATTAACCGATTCAATTTGTCGAAATTTAAAAAGAGTCTGACTATCCTTAACATTTTCTTTTAGGATGGATTCTGCTACAGTTGGGGAAACATCCGGTGACATCCGGGAACCCCCAGCCTCCGCTCCCCTGCTGATACAGGGGAGCCCTCCTTGGGGAGGCTCAATGCCTCCCCCGATCTCCTCCACCGACGACGCCCCCCGGCCACGGAAGGGGCGTGGTCCATTCCGGGTCGCCATATCCGCGGGCGCGACTTCCTCGTGCCCGCCGGCAACCCGCGGCGGCGCCGCAGCTGTGCTACCGAACCCGGCGCCGCCTTCTTGGAGTGGGATCGACCATCTCCCGACCCCGCTCGGCGGCCTCCTGGAGCATCACAGCTTCACAGAAGGAGGCCACAGCCCTCCAACCTCCCTCGTCTGCTAGCATTACCGCAATCAATGCCGGCGGAGACAGATCTCGCCCGATCTCTGCGACCAAGACTCGGCACTCGGAGGCCTACGCGGGGCACTCCGCCAGCGTGTGCTGGGCCGAATCGAGGTAGGATGCGCAGTGGTGGCAATGTGTCGATCCCTCCGTCCTATTCGACACAGATGCTCACCGAAGCAGCCGTGCCTTATTTTAAATTCACAAGCAATAACTATGTTGCTATAAAGTTGGCATTTGATTCACAGATATAAATCTATATGTTTACGTTGGTGATACATATTTGGTAGTTAAAAAATAGCATATATATAGAACATAGTAATGTTCTATATCTTTCTGTTCTTGTTGTTGCAGGTTGTGGCATAGCGGTTGGGAAGCAGACTGCCCAAAGAAGGATCGTTGGCGGCGACGACGCTGGCTTCGGGACCTTTCCTTGGCAGGCTTACATCAGGATAGGCTCTTCGAGGTTGTATGCAGAATAAACGTAATATACATAGACATACCAGCAAATTGCACGTACACATAACAAAATATACGGGATACAATAAGGAATATGTTTGATATGTTTTTTTTTTATTGTAGATACTATACATATTTATATTCCTGACTGAAAGTATTTTAAAAATGCTTTATAAATACATAATTATGAGAAAAGTCGATGCAAAAGACAATATTTGAACCTAAGTCAGTTTTAAATATTCCTTTATTTGCATTTTTTAAATTTATAAAATAGCAATAGTTTTTCCATCACAAACGTCTAACATTTAATTAGACTCAAGCTATAAAACTGTCAAATCGTCGGTAAACGTCCGTATCCGTAATTGACTGTGGCATCGTTTTACTCGCCTTTATTGTCACGCATACAAAATCTGTTCTGCAAGAAAGAAGGATGGTGCAACCTTTTTCATTGCTCGTAACTTTTTCTGTGCAATTGACCATGTCTTCATATTAGACAAGGTCTATAATTAACGTTTGAAACCTGAATTTATAAATTAAACTTCAATTCATTCATGCATTACTTAGATAGATAAGACAAGAAGAATACTACATTATTTTCATTTCTTTCATACAGACATATTTATAATAGTGAACTTAAAAGATACCACTACAAGCTGATCATAAGTCGACCGTAAAGAGACGGCTTAAAAAAAAAATTATTGCAGTTTTTAGAAATATTATAAAATCTACATTTTACTAAAGTTTTCCAAATCTATGAAGTCGATTTTGACAGCTCTCATCCCTATATTTTATCTAAAACTACTAAAACTGTTTTGCTTCATTCACAAGTAGCCCAACCGGCTAAGTACTCTTTAAAACACTACAATACAATTTACAAATCGTGTTTTCGCTACTCGTCATTGGCAAAATTGTCAAATTAGACAAAAGCCATACATAACTATTAAACGTACTCTTTAGATTGTGAAAATTAATATATTAAAATTGAGATAAGCCTGACATAAAATTTTTAATAATCATCTAATAGAAGTTTAATGCACAAGTAAACTTGTTGCCACACAGGTGACGCTTACGCCATTAGCGTATTCTTAAAATGAATAAATTAATGATCTCACTGATGTTCCTAAGCGTTGTTAAGGACGTATTATTCTTTCACTTCTGTATTTATAACATTACAATGCATTTACAAACCAAATTTGTAATTAGCACTTTTCTACATTTACACTTCACGTATTCAATTAAGGAATGAGAAATTATTTTTGTATATTCACATTTTTCAACACTGGCAATGTAGACGTCAAGGTACTATGAAGATATAACTGGTTCAATATAAAATCAAACTAATTCTAATATATTATACAATTATTTTAGTATTAATAATTGCAATTATGTTGTACAAATATTCACTTGGCTATAAATTTCAGTAACATTTTGTATATTCATCTTTATCTAAAAATATGTATTATAGTGTGTCATATCGATAACAATCGCATAATTGAAATTTAATTGAATAATTCTTTTATTTCAATTTGTACACATTTAATGATTTTTTTGAAATTATTTTATTGCTTTAATTACTGGGAAATAGTTGTTGATGCGATGATGAGTGTTGAAAACTGAAAAATTGAAATAATAGTAGGTATATTACTGTAGGTAGGATTACTGTCACTGAACAATGACAGCTGTCAAAATTTGTTTCAGTTGTCAGTTTACTTTCTATCAAATTATTAATTACACTTTACACATGTAATATTAGAAATTATATATAATTTACTTAAGCAGACAAGGATAATTAATTTCGAGACGTTAGACTTTATCTGAATCAATACTACGGATATATAGAATCTTATATTGTAAAACTTAAATAATAATTATGACACAAAAAAATGTACACCGATCTAACAAATTAACTCACCGATTGTATAATTTCTTACAATTACAAACTAACATTCGGGTTATGCCGTGGGTCTAGCATTTTATAAACAGAGAAGGACAATGCTTTTCCATTGTGTTTGTATATATCATTTTTCGATTTAATATTATAGAGTTTGTGGTTATTTATAAATAAACAGGCAATTTTCGTCTGTTTATTTACAAACTGTAAATGAAGAGGTGAATTTATGATTTACTCTTTATTAAAAGTGGGATTATGAAAATGGACCTTTTATGCATCACAGTCCATAACGAAAGTAGGTATCTAAATGAACGTGTATAACTTAATTTATAATGAAATTGTCTCTGGTATTTTTGAGCAAAATGATGAGTCAGAAAAAATTGTCAATTTAATACAAAAATTATGTTAAAAGTTTTTTTTTACTATCTAAAATATTATATTATGTCAAAAATGAGGCAAATAAATTCCAACCACTGGAAGCAAATTAAAAACAATTATGTGCCTAAATGTTTAAAGCTAAATTTTTAGAAAATGATAAGCAATAAGTAATTTTATTTTCAAATGTTAGATGAATTATATTTTGATGTTGAGTATAAAGGGTCCATTGTCTATAATGTAAATAGTTCATTTGATTTTATTATGGATATTGTTTAATTATGATTTTAACACATCGTATTATTACAAATGTGTGTTACTAATAATACTAATAACTAAATTAAACATTGATTTTCAGATGCAACATGTTAATGTCCATTTTCGAGCTTATTGGTTGGAAGCAGTGTTGGATAGAGAGGTAAATGTGCGAAAGAGACAGCATGATGCACTAGTGAATATAGGAATGATTAGGGTTATTGGGAGTTTCTTGAATTTACGTTACTTGAAAGCGATAGGGACTATTTCTATCACCTTTAATTTATTTAGCAATGAACTATATTATTGCATGTATAGATTTGTAAAAGAAATATTTTCTTGTATTATTTAATCAATCTTCCTTAGTCAGAGTCAACTAATCCTACCCCAATTATGTCGCATTGTATTGTTATATTATAGGTTTGAAAAAAAAATCAAAATAAAATCTAAGTTACATGTAGAAGAAATTTGAAAAAGATACTTTAAAATTATAGCAAAGCTCTTGACTTGACCATAAACCTTATGTCGAATATCATAAAACTAAAATTTAATTAGCATTTTCACGAATTACAATCATTTTACACAATACGTACGTTTATTGGTAAGTTATTTGAGTTACTTTTATAAATATCTAAAACTATGATTGACTAGGATAACGTTTTTAGACGTAGATTGTCTATGTACATTTCATTCATATTTGTGCTATATGAGTATTAGGGTTTCATTTCTTAGTTAATAAAATGCATGTAATTTTTAAAAATATATTCGTGTAAATGGTATATAGTATATTTAAAAAATATTCCTCGATGTAAATTTTATATATATATCATAAGATCTTATAATCTGAATGGCATTATCTGACTCTATTCACTTCCAACTCTACTTATCTGCAACTTTTTCGCACATGCCTCTATTAGTTATAAGTATTAGGTTTTGTACAAAGCTTTTGAATGGATTTTACAAAATGTGCATGTCTCTAAATTTAACTTGTGATGGCTTTTGTTTTTCATTAAGTTAAGTAACAATACTTTAATGATTTTTATCTGAGTTTATGCATTAAGTATTTTAATTAATTTGGTAAAGGCTGTTAATTAT